>VZUI01032649.1:0-19244 GCA_013401135.1 Cettia cetti
CCCACCCCCCCCAAAAAAAAAACAAAAAAAAAAAAGCCAAGAAACAGAAACAAACCTAACCAAGTCTAAATTCTGAATTTTTATTTCTTTGAAAAAATGTGTCCCCTGTCACATTCTTTAACTTTTCCACAAATATGACTTGCCACTTTGCTCTTGTGGGGAACACTGAATGTGTGACCCAGAGGGACTCACTTCTGGGAGGCTGAAGTTAAAATAAGGAAGTCCTTGTGGTGGGTTAGAGAAGCGGTTTGATGGATGAAGAAATTACTGCCCCTACCAGCATAAAATACCTGGAGATGCATGCAGCCGGGTCATAAGCTAAGAGTAAAACAATGTTTCATGCAGGTTTTCCACCTCACCTGATTTTACCTGTCTTAGATAAGGCATCTGTTATATCAAACACTGCATTTCAAAAGTAACATTGGCAGATCCTGAGAGAAACAGTTGATTTCTGTTTTTCTTTCTGTGTAGCTCTTTTCAGGAAGGAGGAGAGGGTAAGGAAACTCCTCTTATGCCTCTCTAAGTAGTCAGGACCCTGTCTTTCATTATTTTCTCTCTCAAAGATATCTTCTTTGCCTCATTTCTACATATTCAGAAAGAAGAGAAGGTCACACTGCTACCTCAATTCCTGCAATTGCACATGGTGTGCATGTCTTTTTTACAGCATAGGGCAAAGTAGTATTTGGCACGTGCTGATGGTCAGTGTCTGTGTTTGTGAAGCAAACTGCTGTCTTGTATGACTCCTGTCAGGTATACTCTGGTGGAAAACTTGCCCGTTTTCATTCAAGTGAAAATAAAGGCTGGGGAGAAAATATTGGGGATGGGGAGAAATGAGTGGGAGGACGGTGTAGAGGAGTAAATTGCATTTACTTGATTGTCAGGGCAGGGGGAAGGAATAGAAATTTGAAGGAGTGGTGCTTCAGGTTTCAAGCTGTCTTTCTATTTTATTACTCTGAAAGCAGTATGAGCCTTCATCTAGCTTGGATGCTTTGTCTAATGACATTCAGACCACAAATTCAATAGAAATGCTCTTCTGTGTACTAATCCTGTAAAAATCTGTCTTAGACTAATTGAATGCTTTATTTTGGGTTCAACAGAAAGAAAATACCCAGGCATTTTTGACTAAGCATAAAGGTGTTAAATTTTTTGTTTGATTGGTTGTTTGGTTGGTTTTTTTAGGAAAATAATTTTATTGATGTGAACAGCTTATTTTTTCTCTTTTCTCACCCAGTGCTCATTGGGTGGCTACAGAAGACCTGTTCCACCATTTATGGAAAAGACAGAAATCTTAATTCTGGGGATCTAAACAGCAGTTCTGCCCATGTCCTGAAAACAAGGGTCAGATTATGGACCAGCATAGCTGTGATTTTATTGGTTTCAGTTTTACAGAAGTATTATAATTGAATGCTTTGCAGACCATCTTACTTGAGTGCTAGATTTGCTGAAATTACTGCCTGTTTCTGTTCCCTTTTATGACTTCCACAACTTGATGTATGATCCTACTATGACATCTCTTCCTAATATGAATGTCTGGCTTGCAATGAATCTGCAGTTTCAGGTTCCATACATTAACCCACATTCTGAGAGCAATAGTTCTTCCTGAAAGATCTCAAAGCCAGCCACATGGCTAATTAGTAATAAAGAACTACTTATACTCCTGGTGTCTCTTAGATCCTTTGACAAACACATGTGATAACTATCAGAAACTCCTCAGAAAGTAGTATCAATTTAGTAAACAATACTGTTGGTTATTTCAAACAGTTTCATTATTTGGAAGCCATGCTAATTCCCTCCCACAGATCCAGTATATACTTTTCCAAGAGGTTAGTTTGCTTTACAAAGAAATTGCATCAAGAAGCATTAAATGCTAAGTCTGCTTGAAATTAGGGCATCCTGATTAATATTATCCTGGTGTCTCTTGATTGTGGAGTAAAATAAATGATGGGTCTATGTCAAGTTAACTCTGCTGCTGATAACTGTCTGTAAGTACTGAAAGATTCTTGGGGGGAAATGCGATGGAAAGATGCAGAAAACCCCCTTCATTTTTAAGGAATTTCATTATTTTCCCTAGTAAGAAATGAGGAACATATGATCTGCAGAAATAGGTAATAAATATTCAAAAATTTCAAAACCTAGAAGTGCTTACAGTGGAAAAAAACCCAGTAGACAAGCTGAGTTTCATAGAAAAATTGATTATGGCTTAATTGGAATTAACAGGACATTTTGATTGTTCCTCCTAGGGTTTGGGTTTTTTTGGGGTTAGATTTACTCTGGGACTGTGGGTGTATATGACAAAACTTTGTTTACAAAGCATACCCCACTGAAATTCATAGCTCTAAACTGAATCATGGATTTCTGATTGCCACCAGTGGCACAGATCTATGCATTCATTATCTTCATTTAATCATACAGAAAAAACCTCCTAATCTGTGTGTTTCACAACTTCAGCTTTTTATCACAAACTAAGACTGATGCAAAGAGCACAGAGCTAAAATTCTTGAAATAATAATTTTTTGAGGGCTTGCCAATGACAATGGTTTCCACTCAGATTATCAGCTTTGCCTAACATGTTATGTTAGCTTAATATTTAATAAGAAGAGAATGTTTCTGTGCATCTTCTGTTATTGGAAAATTAGTTGCTTTGAAACATGATTTTGCTTGATACCTGTTATTTTTGCGACATTTCCCCTAGTTTTATTAAAAAATGTCAAGATAGTCCATCTAATTGGGTGGCTGTTTGTAGCCGTGCTTTTGGAAAAAAAACCTGTTTTCACATCTATTTCTTCTTTTATCTCTGAAAGCATGCAGTATCTGTCTAAAGTTCTCATGCAGGCTACATGGAATGTGTGTATCTAAAAGCTATATTTATTAATCCAAATAGGATAGATACATTTGGAACCCAATAACCTTCAGAATTTCCCTAGCAGAAATTGTATTATTTACATATGCCTTTTATGTTTACCACTGCTCTGATTCTCTTTTCTTTTCTGTAGCATTAGGGAGTTGTCTGTATTTCCTCACTGCATGGAACAACAGAAGCACTTATTCTTTTCTACAGTCCATCTGTGTAGCATTAGATATCTGCGTAGGCTGTGGGGACCTCTGCACAGTAGAGTAGGGAGCCAGCCTGAGCTAGATCAAGGATTTGTTTGGTTCAGCATCCTGCCTCTGACAGTGCTAAAATGCCAGAGAACAAGAGCAGAACAAACTCAGCCTTCAAGGGCTTCACAAACAGCAACCCTGAATACAGCAGGATGATCACATCTTTTGACTGGCTGGTCATGCTGTGTTTGATGCAGCCCAGGGTGGAGTCTGGTCTTTGAGCTGCCAGGACACACACACTGCTCACTCAAACTGAGCCTGCTGCTGGTCCCTTTCTGGGCCTCACGATTTAAGAAGGATGTGAAAGTCCATGAATGCATCCAGAGGAGAGCAAAAAAGCTGGTGAAAGGGCTAGAAAGAATATCCTATGTGGAGCACCTGTGACCTTTGGTCTTATTTAGTTTGGAAAAAGAAGTATAATGGTCAACCTCATTGCTCTCGCAGCAATCTGAGGAGGAGAAGTGGCGAGGGAAGTGCTGAGCTCTTCTCCCTGGATTCCAGTGGAGGATGCATGGGAATGATTCAAAGTTGTGCCAAGAGAGGCTCAGTTTGGATGTTATGAAACATTTCTCTACTAACCAGGAGATCTAACACTGGAAAAGGCTCCCTAGAGAGGTGATTGATATTCCAAGCTTGTCAGTGTTTAAGAGGCATTCAGACAATGACCTTAATAATATGCTTTGACTTCAGGTCAGCCCTCCACTGGTTAGGCAGTTGGATTAGATGATCACTGTAGGTCCCTTCCAAGTGAAACAGTCTATTCTAATCTAGTCTAGTCTAGCATTTCTAGCACAGGGATTCTATGCATTTATACTGTCTCAGTAGATTTTCCCATGAATTTACCCAGTCACTTTCTCATATCTGGTGTAAAATTTTAATTTGTGACATAGCACAGTATATTCTATACCTTCACTACCTGCTCGTGAAGAATCAGGCCCTTCTGAATAGTCTAAACTATGCAACTCGTAACTTTATTGAGGGCCTGCAGCCCTCACATTGGTAGAAGGGAGTAATTGATTCCTGTCTATCTGTTCCCATCATTATACACAGATTTTGTAGACATCTGCCATGTCCTAATTTGTTTGGATTTGTTTGCTTGGAGTTTTTTTCTTTTAAAAGCCACTGCATATTTTATAATCTTCTCTGAACTCCCTCTGGAGGGCAAAAGAAGGCCAGTGTTGCATATGGTGTTCAGCCACAATCATGCACAATTTTAGAATGTTGGCATCCATTTTGTTATTTAGTCCTTTCTTAGTAATTCTTATCATTGATTTGCTTTTCTGATCACTACTGAGCAGTGAGTTGATAGTAACCCCAAGAGCACATTCTGATGGCTGGCATTGTTCCATATCTGAATATAGGACTTTTTTCCCCATGTTGCTTTAACTGTCATAAAGATACTTTATTTCATAGCAACTTCATGAGACATCTCAGATGTGGTTCCTTTTGTTCTAAGGGCTGAAAGTCAACCATAGGAGAAAATCAGAGAGGAATCCTTAAGGGCACAAGAACTGAGTTTAAGCTGGTTTTATATTCTGTAGCCTCCAAGGGGCATCGTATTATAAAGCCTGTACTTTACTTTTTTTCCCCCCCTCTCAAAACTCTGAACTTCTGTTATGCATCCATGACATTAAATGGTGCCTATGGGCAGCTGTCAATCTTTTGCTGCATGTTTGTGCATTAAATTTTATGTACTGTTAGAGGTGAAACGGTGCCATTAAGAGTATGCAGTCTTCCTCTCTAGCAGAATGGATACAAAGCTCTGAAAAACAAGGAATGAAAATGAATATTTGAAAGAGACACCATGTCCATCTACATCTCTGCTCTTTTTAATGGCTAGGCCTTCTGAAATGGGGTCTATTTTGCATTGAGCCTTGCTCTGTAGTACAGCTCTTGTGTAAATGACAGATTTTGTACCTGTAGTGTCAACAAATCTGGAAAATAAGCTATCATTGTGAGGAAGACAGACACACCAAGTTGCCAGTTGTGTTACTAAGACTATTCCTGCACTCATAAAAGTTTGGCTGCTTTATCAAAGCCCCATCCATGTTACAGGTCTGCACTTTTAAAGTGACGGGGAAGAAGGGAAAAAGGTAAAGGGAGAAAAAGTGTTTTATTGGCTTCTGGAAGCAGACAGATTTTTGTAAAATCTCATAAATAGCTCTGTTCTCAGTGTATGGACTTAGAGAAGGATTTTTTTTTTTTCTATTTCTGCTTACAGACATCTGTTCACATTTTCTGGTGGGAATTCTGGGATTTAAATAGCCATCTGCTTCCTACTGTAGCAGCTCAACAACAAAGGGCATTTTCTCAACTAACAGGAATCTTTGACTATTATAAAGGCACAGTTAGGAACATATGCTACATTTTCCTTTTAACCTTAGTCAATATATTTTTCAGTCTATTTAGATTACACCAATTTACCAAAACAAACTGAATAAAGCGTTCAACGTTTCACGCAGGGAGTCAAAACTTTAAATAAAGCTGCAGGTGTGCACCTATTGTGTACCCTTGCATGAACGTATTGCTGAATTCTGCAGCTTTGTAAAGATGGAGAAATTCACTGGGATTTTACTACAAGCTTATTTGTTTCATCACGACAGGGAAAATGGCTACATGCTTGTAGACTAGAAAGAAAACCAGACCACACATACCTAGGAAGCAGAAAGCACCTGGGAGCTGTATAGCTGTCTGTGTCCTGTTTCCCTGAAGTCTAACTGGTAGCATGTAGTATGAGCCTTGTAGGGCTAGACAGTTTCTGACATGTGAGCTTGTCTCTGCAATAATCATACTAGACAGCATTTATCATAGGTTTATGGGCAATATGTTGTGTATTAGCTTCCTATAAGTGATACATATTAAATATAATATTCAAAAGGTCAGCCTTCCCACCTTCCCCCTCCCCCTGTGAGGGCATTCCAAGTATTATTGACAGTGCTTTGTATTATGTGAATAATCATATTACACTTCCAAGATATAATCTATCCTCGAGCCATAAAGAAGACCTTCAAGGATTAATTCTGGGACAGATCTCCATTCAAAGTAAGTAGCATGTGCATTATACATGCTTAATGAATTGAAATGAAGCTGTAAGTAACTGTCAATACAGAGGAGATTAAAACAGAGAAGAACTAAAACAACCCAGAAGAACTTACAGTGATAAAAAGAGGATATAATACAAGGTCACGAACAAGAATTTCTGCCAAACAGCAGGCATTTATTGAATAGAAGCTATGTCCGTACTCATTAAATCATTCTAATTCTGGGATGCAATTTTAAGTTGTACCCAGACGTGTTTTTCCACTGGTCACATACAGGACATCTGTGACCCTTGTGATGTAGTGTATGTTGATTTTGATACTGCACTTGGGAAAGATATATTCCAAACAAACTAGAGAAATAGACAAAAAGCTAATTAGAAGATGGAAACTCTTACTTACAAGAAAGACTTAAAATTATGTTATCACTGTCTAACAGGAGGTTAAGAAGACATGACCGTACTCTCAATATCTTCAGTGGGGAACAAGCAATAGGAGGAGTAAACCAGGAAGTAGTCAGGAAGGTGATGTTGGTACAAGAGCAATAGGTGTAAACTATGAAAGCAATTTTTAAAGGATATTTCATTCTGGAATAATTTTTTAGTGAGAGCGGTATAAACAAGGAACAACAACCTTCAGAGAGACTTCAATCAGTTTGTGAAGGGGTAAATAATATGTTTTATTTCAACAACCCACAGTGGCTCCTCATCAGAATTTGGGGGATGTGTCACTCCTGCTCGATTGTGGCTTGGAGAAAGACTGAGAAATTATTTTTGATAGACTTGCCTTCAGAACATCAAGATACACGTGTTGTCTGTTGTGAAGTTCTCTACCGTAGTTTTCAACCTTTCTCTCTGCATCTTTTCTTTCCTTTTTTTTTTTTTTTTCTTCATTTGCAGTTACACCTCTTCTCTCCAACAAACATTTCAGGTTTTCTTTGGAATGTATCTCCTCTCCTCCCTGAACCTGTTCTTCTTATCCAACACTGCAAAACTAAGTTCCTACCTCATTAAATATTGTACTTGTGTTGCTGTGGGCAACTTTCTGTGATACAGATCCATTCTTCAACTATACTTAATGTTTGTTCAAAAAAATGAAATGAAGCCCATCTTAGTGCACTAAATTTTAAAATGTATGAATTTGTGATGCAACTGAGGACAAAACCTCCACAGTCCACTCATTTTCTGGACTTCACCTTGGCAAACAAAGTCCAATATAAAATCTTGAAATGCAGTGAAAGGTCTCTAAATGAAGGGGGTTTTCATTACAAATTTCAGTAAGTCTGCTTTTATGGACTACTACTACCCCAGTTACTAGTGGGGCACAAAGGTTTAAGTGCCATGGCTAGCCTTAGATGAAAGGTCAATGGAAGAAAAAATATTTTGTTTGCTCTTAAACTATGCCTAGGCAGGTCATAGAATTGAGCTTTGTGTTGTTACTCCAAAGCATCCCATTGATGGAAATTTCTACATTTTTCCAGATTGACTTCAGTTATGAGTGACATCAGTTCTACCACAATTAGAGGACCACCTAAGAGAAGAGATATCTCTTCTGCCTATTCTGCTTGGGAATGGGCACATAGCCTGGAGTTCTGGAAGCAGCTGTTGGCTTCTGAGAAGTTAGCTGGGATTTTATAAAAGCACTGAGCCCTTCAAAGACCTGCTGTTTTCTAACCAACAAGACCGCCTAGAAATAATAATTAATTTTTAGCTCTTGGCCTTTGTCATTCAAAAATTATCTTTCTCTCTGTCCACTAAAAACATTACGAAGGTACTGTATTATGGCACTGTGTTATGGAACAGCTTATCAGTCAGAAGACTGTTCACTGTGGAGTCACTTAAAATCAGTGGATGTTGGCCAGCAGGTCTTGAGACCCTCCCTCCCACTGGTATTAGAGCTAGAAGATTAGGTACTTCTCCTGTCTAGGTACATCTCTTTGGTGCTGGGCTTGGGGAGAGGAAATTGTAAAAGTGACCTTTTTACTGCACATACAATAAACAAAAGTATTTAGGAGGGAAATGGCATGCATCTGTTTCAATAAGAAAAACAAGACAATTAAAAAGGAAAAAAAAAACAACCAAAAGAATTAAAAGTACTATCAGATGAGACTAGTCCAAGATGCTGCTGGGATCCATGTACATGCACACAGACCCTTACACTGAATTCTGAGAGGTTACTGGAGATTAACTGTCATTTCAAAACCAATAAAGTTGTCCATGCAAATCCACATTTAATATCCTGCTGAGATGCATTTAAAACCCATTAGCAAGATAATATTCATATGCCTCATAGAAAGGACATGAAGAGAGCTGATTTTTAAAGAGATGAAACTTCACCAGTTTTACTGGGAGCTTGCCTAAGGAAGAACAGAAAAATCATTTAACCATCTCTGCCAGTGCTGGCAAATGGAGCCGAGGAGCCAATCTGTTTTGGCAACCAAGTCTTGGCAAAGAGGCAAGCCTTTGAAGCCTTTGATTTCCTTTCTTTTAAGGAATTCCTCTCAAGCTGCTGCCCCTACCCTGTTAAACTTTTTTTTTTTTTTTTTTTTTTTTTTTTTTTTTTTTTTTTTTTTTTTTTTTTTTTTTTTTTTTTTTTTTTTTTTTTTTTTTTTTTTTCAGTGGAAGCCCTTTTACTCAGCTTTCTGGTGCTGGAACAAACTGTTCAAGGTCTGTCTTAGGAACAGTTCAGAGTATGAGGTCACACTTCTTCATTTGGTTGTGCATGAATGCTTCCTAATACATCCTACTGAAATATTTCAGGCCCAATCCCTTGCTGGTGACCAGAATCTTTTCATTAGTCTAAGCAAGGGAGGTTTGACTCTGTCTTGTTTATCTTTGATGCATCAAATCAATGGAAGAGGGAGAATCTCTTACACTTTAACCAGGTTTTTGCTATCAAAAGAGGGTTTACTTATCTCCCTAAACCCAAAGACTTTATGTTTTTCAGTATATCACTTGCTATCCTTTTTTTCTAACTTCAGTAGTCAAATTCTATGTGGAACAGGTTTTTGTAACTGATTTCCCTATCGTGTTCTTATGTTCCTTCAGTACTTTTAATTGTGGTGCTCTCTCAATGTTATGGTCTCATTTGCTTTATATAAGCAGGATTCTGGCCCCACCACTCTTTTAAACACTTCTCTGAGAGAGACTTACTTTTATCTGTTTGGATACCTCTCTTCCAATTGTTCTTGCTCTTGTGAGTTTTTGACATATGAAATAAGCCAACCTTCCCTCAAATGTACTAAAACCAACTTCAGAAACAATCTGAATAAAAGTGCAAAGAGAAAATTTAGTGCTATAACTTTGGACTGCAAAATATAACTGGTTTTCTACAGGAATGAAAATCGTGCCCTCTACACCAGAGCTGCACAAAAAATGGTTTATATGGTTGTTTTTCTCTTTGACCATTCAATTCAAACCCAAAAATGGAATCCTACAAAACAAAACTGAATTTGTGTTTGGAAATGTACCATTCCAATCCTGAGAGCTGGAAGGAAAACAAGAGAAACAGAGCTCCTTCAAATCTGGAGTGGGTAGGCAGTCCTTTCTCTGCTTTTTCCTGTAGCCCAGAACTACACGAATTGTGCAGAGGGATGAACACCATTGCTGTGGGTGACTTATTTCAGGAGTTTCACATAATTTAATGTCCATTAACAAATTTCAATTTACTGATTTGGGTACTGAAAAACACCAAGAAGATAAGCAATTAAACATTTACTGAAACATCTTTCTTGTCACTTCCCCAGGCTCTGTTTCAGTTCAGTACCTCTCCTCCTCCCTTTCTAGTCTCAATTCCTGTTGTTTTTACTCTGAGTTATGTTGAGTTCCCTCTCAATTTCCTCTGTGAGGCAACAAGTGGTGCTGGAGGCTGGAATTAGTGCATAATGGTTTCTATCAGCTGCTTTTTGCTCCTTACTCTATTTCACCTCCACTACTCCATGCACCTTACTTAAAAAACACAGAATCTGTGAGGTCACTACAGTTCGAATAAATATCCATTGCAAACTCTACCTTTTATTTCTACACACTAGACTACATAATAATACAGATTTGCATCATAGACTTATTGCCTTCTCTGTGCAACACTCTCAGCCAAGAACTACAGCAGTTTCATTACACATGCATTACAAATTCCACACTTTATCACTGCAAGGGGATATCTCCTTTGCAGAAGCAAGAGGATTTGGCCATCAGTGATGACAAGATCATCTTCTTCTGCAGGGCAGCTTTTATGAGGGGAACAGCCCCCAAGTTATGCAGATCAATGCTTTCTTAAAAACATTTTCTCTATCCCAGCAGCATCACTTTGGTTGTGTCCAGCGGGAATGTAGATCTTTTATCTCAGCTAACAAGCAATAGGAAAAGAAGAAACGGCCTCAAGTTGTGCCAGAGAAGGTTTAGATTCAATATTCGGGAAAGGGACTGCCCTAGGCCCATTGTGTGTGGGCTGTGACCCCTCAGGGCTGCTCTGGACCCAGTGCATGGTCCTTCTCTCTCATGCTCCTGTCCATGTGCCTTAGCTGGCCCCTCTGACTGGTGGAGGTTCTGAAGAGGGTTTGATCAGCCAAAGAACCATCTGCAGCTGACTGAAGAGGCGCAAGGCAGCACACAGCCACCCCCTGCTGCGGTGTACCCCATTGGGACTGGGGAGAGCCAAACTCAAATGTCTGGAGAGTATTCTGTGGTCCATGGAACAGGCTATTCTGTAACAGGGCTCTGGATAGGGCAGTGTTCTACTGGCAGCAAACATTGGCCAACTCACCACTGGAGGGATGGTGAGCCCAATGGGGTGTCCTCGGCAACTACATCTGAAGGAGTCTCTCCCATGGTCCAGAGAGCATTCCTCTTATATGACAGAAACTGACAGAATGACAAAGGGAAGCTGTGGGAGCCCTTGGAAAGCAGTGGTACAGTCTGAGGCAGAGAAGTTAAAGTACCATGTAGAGAATTGTGAAATGCAGCCATTTCAGTTCAAAGGTCTGGTGGAATAAAAATGAAAACAGCCAGCAATAAAAGGATTGGGGGAACATGAATTATTTCCTCAAATCTATACTTGTGTTTTCCTTCTGCAGTTTCATGAAATTATTTTTGTTATAGCTTTTAGATGGCAAGATACTTTTTCTCACTAGGCCTATTTGTTGTTGGTAGCTCCTAAGTGAGCTACCAAGCTGAGTGCTCCTTGCAGACAGCAGCACAGGCTGCAGAGTAGTCCTGTGCAATTTCATTCCCTTCCCTGACTCTTTGGGAGGCAATGACAAACTGTTGTCTTGTCTTTGCTGTCAACAAAATTGGATCCTTACTTACCAAGAGTGAAGTAGTCTTTTAGGTTGCACTCTTATTGATCCTATTAGCTTTCTTAGAAATTCATGAATATTTATGGCAACATACCAGCTGCACAGTTTACTGGTTCCCTTAGAGAGAAAGTTGTATTAAATTGGACATAGTTCAGTGACTTAAAGGCATCAAATATTCTCCAAGCTCCTGAGCGATGCATCCCAACAAAGAAGAAGTCAGGCAAAAATGCCAGGAGGAACAAGGAGCTCTTGAAGCAGCTCCATCTAAAAAAGGAAGCCTACAAGGGCTGCCTACACAGAAATTGGCTGAACAGCCAGGGATCAGGTTAGGTAAGCTAAAGCACTGATAGAATTATATCTGGTCTGGCACATCAGGGGCAACAAGAAAAGCTTTTATAGTGATAAAATGAAGACTAAAATGTGTGCCATCTCTGGAAGGAAATGGGAGACCTGGTTGGCCAGACATGGAGAAGGCTGAAGTACTCCATGACTTTTTTACCAGTCTTCACTGGAAAGTGCTCCAGCCACACTGTCCTCCTACTTTCCAAAGGCAAAGGCAGTGACACGGAGAATGAACTAGCTGATGTAGGAAGAAATTTGGTTTGAGACCTTCTAAGGGATCTGAATATGCAGAAGGCACCTGATGAAATAAATTCATGGATGCTGAGGAAAGTGGTGAGAAAAGTGGCTAAGCCACTATGCACCATATTCAGTGAAGTTCCTGATGGTTAGGAAAGGAGAAACAACTCTCATTTTTAAAAAGGGAGCTACAGGCTAGTTAGTTTCACCTAGGAGTGAGTCAGGCAAGATCATGGAGCAGATCCTCCTGGAAAATGTGCTGAGGCACATGGAAAATCAGGAGGTGATTGGTGACCACTAGCATGGCTTCACAAAGCAAATGGTGTCTGACAAATTTGGTGGTCTCCTATGATGGGGTTACAGAGAAGTTGTTGCTTCCCCATCCCTCAAAGTGTTCAAGGCCAGGGGTGCTGTGCAACCTGGTCTAGTGCAGAAGGTGTTGCTCTAAGGCCCCTTCCAACCTAAATCATTCTGTGATTATGAGTCTGTGTTTTTAAACTCATGTATTTATCAGAATTCATCTCCAAGTAAATATACAAGTTGTATGCTTTAGCATCTCCCCCTTTCTTTTTTCAGTTGAGCGCGTTGTCTACAAGTGGACTTGCTCTGATCTCAACCCTAGTCAAGTTCTGATTTGCTTAGTGAAAAAAATTATGCTGTTCTATAGGAACTCTCCATGGATTGGAAATGCAGTGGATTTTAGTCCTGCTACAGGTTTTTGCTACTGTGGCTATAGATTTTTAATCCTGTTATCTTTTATCCTTGGAAGTTCAGTTGTTTCAAGTCTCATGGCAAGAACCAAAGTGGGGACTATATCCTTAAACAGATGAGAAAATGCCACATATATCTGACTGAGGGCAAGGATTGTGAATGCAACTCGAAACCATTCCTGCACACTCCTCATCCTTGTGCCTTTTAGAGTTTGAATCACCAACACTAAACTGAAGGGACCCCCATGTATGCAGCACTTGGATTAATATGCCCTTCTCAATAGCTTGCTTGATTTGCATGCAGCTTTGGAAAATAATGTAACTTAGAATACATGTAAGCTGCAGACTGAAGCTTGAAAAGGATGTCAAACACACTTCAAGCTGCATTACAGATGTCCTTTCTGGTACTGAAGATACCACTCCACATACATACTACAAAGATAGCAACAGCAGTTCCCAGTACCTGAACTGTAGTGGCTTTCTGTGTTAGACATGCCCTTGTGGCTACCTGAACAGCCCCTCCCATCAGAAATTTTTGCTGGGGTGTCTCTTGCAGACAAGTTTCTGCCACAGATGATGCTGAGGCATTGCTTTTTGAATCTTGCTTTGGAGATTTTTGTTTGCTGTCAGAATCTTCTGGATAACTACTAGGGATGAGCTGAAGTGATTAAAACGGAGCAATTAAAAAGAAGGGATAGCAGGGAATGCAGCCCACAGAAACCAGCCTGCTACTGTTGTGGTTACACAGTTGACTGCGTAAGTGGATATCTGACACAACAAATGTTGCTTTCAGCTCTGTTCTCTGCTGAGCCCTGGCAGTGATTCTATTGAGGCTTTCTTGTGGGTTATTAGTATTAAAGACTTCTGATTAGAAAATTAAGTCAGTAATGTTCTGACTCCTCAGAAAGTGCCTTTGCAGAAAGGAAGGAAATAACAAGGTGAGGGCCAACAGGGAGGGGTTAGATTCTTGGGACTGCTGTGATAGTTTCTGAGCAAGCTCCTGAAATCTGTCATTCTCCTGCCCCATAAGAGGGCTAAAATTCTAAAAGGCAGAGAATTTTTAGAGTGTTTGTCAAGTCTATATTTCATGGATTGAAAGTGGAAAAAAGAAAAGGAGGGAAAACCAAAACAAAAGTAAGAAGAAATGGACACACCTCTTTCTAGAAAACCAAACTTGCAGGCTCTGGCTGATAAATATGCCAAAGTCTGTGAATTAAAATGAAATTCTGTAAAATTCCTATAAAACTATACCAAATATTTAGGAGAGACCAGGCTAACAGAAGGGAATTCAGCACAGAGGCTGAAGGAAATATTAGTTAGGGAAGATGAGAGAGCTAAAGGTGATGGTGTATGTTGGTGCTCTGAAAGAACATTAAAGAAGGAGGCAGTGCCAATCAGTTCAAAATGGAAGAGAAAAATGTGAAAATTCAATATATTTTATTTGTTTATTTTATTTTGCTTACTTTTACTTCAGGGTTATGAGGAATACATTGTAATTTCACCTTTCCAATGTCATAGTGTATTATTGGTCTTGATGAGAATATGGGCCCAGTCACGGAAATGTTTATGCTTGTCCTATGTTATCAGATGTTATGGGATGACTTTTCTGTGGACTGTTGCAGTGGTTGTTTTAGTGGCGGCAGTCACAATCTCCCACTGTATCACCACAGATAAAAAAGGCAGAATACTTCCTAACCCTAATGGGTAGCAGTTTATATGCACTATTGCACGAGATAGTGCAGCAGTGTTTTGATATAAAATGAAATAATGAGAAATAATGGAGGTATAAACCTGACAAAAGACTTTTTGCCAGGCTAGTGCAGAAAAGCACACTATAGACAGAACACAAGCTGTTGTTTTACAGGGGAAACAATGCAATGTCATTTTTATTTCTTTTGTAGTGAAGTAGATGGCAGTAATCAGTTTGCCCTGTCTTCAGTCATTATTACCTTTGCACCTACCCTTAATTATGTATTTGGAACCTCTGAATCTGTCTGTCACTTTCATTAGTGGTGGCTGGAACTTGTACCTCTTTCACAGTAAACCTACTTCAATATTAATTCAAAAAAGATTTTGCGCTTTTCGCAGGGGAGATAAGGGTAAATTTGTCTGAAGGCAGCATGTTAGTGATTTAGAGTGTGTGTCTTGTCAGATGGTGGCTTGCTCCTAACCTGAGTACAGTACAGTGAGTATCTGAAAGCGTAATGTAGTCGTGTCTTCTGTCACACTCACACACAAGAGGACATATGGGCAAAATGGTGTGAGGAGAAATTTAGAAAGCTGTTTCAAAGTAATACCACAGACAATCCATCAGTTGCTAGAGTTATTTAAGGAAGTGATTACATAAATGCTGCATTTGGCCTCTGATCTCTTAATGCAAGCTCCTTTAGACTGACTTTAACCTTCCTTTTCAGTGTGAGTATTTATGTGTGTTTCGCTCTTTTTCTACAGTGACTTAGAGAGTTTTTTCCCTCACAGGAATGACAGTCATTACTTCGTTCCAAAAGGCCTAAAGGGAAGATGCATTGCCATGAGTTTTTTGGACCCAGATACATGACAGCAGAAACATCAGATTGCAGGAGGGCAGAAAGGGCTCAGAACTAATTACTTTTCTTAGCAAAGTATCTTCCAGGGATTCTTAAACTAGATGTTCAAAGTGATCCATTTTATGAAAAAGTGGGCTCCATCTGGGAAACCTTGCCAGATGGAGAGTGAAGTCCCTCTTTTCCTGTATTGGGAAATAGACTGAGGCAGCAGAGAGGAGCTCTTTGCCTACACAAAGAGACCTGTGGTACTGCACTTAAGGTAGATATTTTTCTTTTAGTTTTCCTGACAAAACCAAAGGAGGAGAGCCCTGAGGAATTAAATCATGGAGAATGATGCAGACTGCCACAAGCTCAGACTATCTTAGCGACCTGCAGACCTTGGTTGTGCCACCCTCTGTGGGTGACAAACTTTCTGACAAACTTTCAAGTCTATCCTATTTTGATTCTGATTTTATTTGGAAGATACGGGAATGCCAGCTAACTATTTGCTATTTTGGAAGCAGTCTTGTGAATATAGGTGCCTGACATTTTTTCTTTCAGGCTTTCTATTCTCTCGAATCTTCTATAATTTTCAGATGTTTTGATTATGCAGTCTGGATAGGGATTCTCTTGCTGACTGAAGCAGCCCAGAGATTTGAGGCTGACCAAAACACTTTAAAATGGCAAGCAGTTCTGTGAATCTTTGAGGGGATTTGAGGTCCTTTAGCTTCTCTTGGGAGGATTTAGCATCTCTTGTCAATTGTACTAGAAGCCTCTGCTGTCCTAGCAAGGGCTGTCCTTGATGGCATAACAAGCTGGTGGATATCCTTGTCAATTAGCATTTCCTTAGGGCTCTCTCTCTGTGAGAACACAGCCTGTTGAAAAACATTTAGCCAAAGTAGCTCATCCAGATAACATGCTGTGTGTGGACAAAACCAGATTTGAGTTTTGCTCTCAGATAGCATCTTGAGGAAAGATAAACCATTCTTTCCTAAGGAAGCTTATGCTTTCACCTAACTGCTACTGGGGATAATTAAGATAATGGTCGATTGCACCTTAGTGGAAGCCGTAGATCTGTCATGAAACATTTCCCCCAGACACCTTTAGTGTATTTTATAATCGCTTCTTTTTTTCTCCTTTTGAAACAATTTATTACACCCTTCATAACACAACTGTCTCATCATGGAGTTTAGTCATTAATGCATAACATGAGCTATTAATAGGGTGACACAACTAACGTGTAGCTCCTTCACTGCTTTGTTAGCATAAACCCTGGAAAATGTAGATTTTCTTTTAAGGCCAGCACGTTGTTTGTTTTTCCCAGCCTAAGTTTTAGAGTGCTATAATGCTTTTAAGTGCCTCAGAATTCACAGATGATGGTAGCAACAAGGCTTGGTAGGCAGCTAATAAAAAGTAACTTTTTCCTTGTGACCCTCCTTTCCTCCATCCCTTCCTTCACATCGGCTTTTGCTATATAAAGTTTGTCTGCATTTTTATATGCATCTTCTGTTTTAGGGAAGTACTTTTTCAATAAATACGAGCTGGAGTAGCAATATTTTAAACAGCAATCATTAGCTAATGGATGGAACACTAGACTGAAATTCAAGAAATGGAAAGTGGTTTAAAGTGAAACTACAATGAAAGTGGTAAAAAAGGACTATGCTTTCCTTATTTATTGTGTTTGATTTTAGACAAAATGTGCTCAGTTTTAAAATAGAGAGAAAGGAAATGCGTGAATCAGTCATCCCAAGTTCTCCTTTTGGGACCTTGAGGTCAAACTGGTGCATTAATTTATGAACCATTACCAGCACCAGAAATTTCCACTGGCAAGATTATATAGCTATCCTGTGTCTTCCACCCATACAGTCCTGATTATACAAATAAAACCCAAACCTGTGTGGTACAGTGGCTTTATCCATGATGTCTATTTATTCTGTGTACTGTCCTTTCACATTTTAAAGAATTTACTGCCTATAGATAGCCCTGGGCAAAGAAAGAGATCAAAGAGGATGCACATAGCATTCCTGACCTGGGGCTTCTGATTATTAAAGTAGCTGCTGCAGGTACTTATCAGGTTTAAATTAATGCTGAGTTAATGCTATCTTGAATGCAGTTGGGTGGTTGTTAATATGTGCTAATGGCTTATGGTTTTCATTGTGGGAAGCCAAGGTGGATGACTTCAGTTCCCATACCTTACATTATGTCCTGTGGGAATGCAGAGAAAACAGAAGGAATTTTTGTTTAATGTAATTTATTTGAGCTAGAGCTTAACCTAAGGTCTTAAAAATACCTCAGTGGTCTTTATCTGTAAAAGACACCCTGTGAAAGACAGCTGTTAACTGTTCACACACAGGAAGGCCTGGCAGGCTGGAATCACCTGTTTTCAAATTGTGCCCTGTAACACCTGTGACCACAGCTGTGAGTCTGCACTGATGGACTTCGTTGTCTTCAGTGGGACCGGGACTTCTGTAGAGTAGTTTGGTTCAGCAGGTGAAGCTAAGGCAACGTGTTAATGTGTCAGACTTTATATATTCAAAGAAGGAAGCCATACTTTCCTTACCTGTGATTGAGTTGGCTTTGCAGTGTGTTTGGGAGTAGGAACCTCTTCAGTGAGTCAATTCAGCAAAGATGACTGAATGTTCGTGGAAAGTGAGTCTGCACAGTGAGCAGGTGCCATCTTTACAAAGTATAATTTTATTGCATGGAGACTTATGGGTGGGTTTGCTGAAGGAGAAGGTACAGCTAAATTGTCACTGCTTCAGTGTTTGTACCTGTGCTGTGTTTTGCAGCTGCAAGCATGGGAATATGCAGCCTGCTGGCTCTTAGAGAGGGTGACAGCTCCTGTCTGCTTAACACTAAATTCTCTTGGTCTTGGTGCTTGCATGTGTGAGGTTAGATTATTTTAGAGTAAAAGTGTATGGGTGGTGCTGGCTGTTGTGACTGCATAAGGGCAGGTAATGTATTTATGCTGAATTTGTTGAAAATAGAGTTTCCTTTGGATGGGGCTCTGAGGTGAGTTAAGAATGAAGCCTGGCTGCAAGGTCTGTCTATGAGTTTACTTAGGAGAAGGTGGGAGGGTGATGTTTTTAGCCTGTTTTCATGAGGAAGATATTGATAAGTGAAGGTTAAAAGATGGTTTGATATAGAAAGCAAATAATTTCTTCTGTTACAATGTCTCCAAACTACCACATCAAGAAACATATGTATAATAAAGTAATTGTTGGGGTTTTTTGTTTTTTTAATAAGAGATTTTCATTTGAGAAAGGACTTTTGAAAGAGAGGTCAAAAAAAGGACAATCAGCTGGCTTGATGCAGAATCCATTTTACTATAACTCTCTATGTTCCCATTTCTTGAAAGCTATCTTTGTAACAGGAAAGATTGTTCTCTGCTAGAGATAACACTTGATGGCTGTAGAAGTGAGAGGATGTGGTCTGCTAACAGTGATTTCTGTAGTATACTCAGTGGTATTTTAAGGGAAAAATAGAATAGGGACAGAGAGTTTCTTGCCTTTCGTTTTTAAAATACAGTTATTTCACAAATACTCAGTGAATATACTGTTCATTCAAAAACACTCTGGAAACATTATAACTGAAATAATGATTCCTTTTTTCCTTTTCTCAGTTAAATAATAAACCTTAGACTGAGAAACCCCTATGGGAGCAGGGTAATGAGGCTTGCCAGATAGATCTGACACCAGGAATAATAATCACTTTGTGAATGGACCCAGTGGATTAAAGTAGAAATGATAGAAGCCCTTTTTCTATCAAAACCAAAGTATGTCTGGATAGGAGATTCCTCCTGCTCTGTGGAGTTGCCTGGCTAGTTGGAACTGGAAAAGAAGGATCATAATGGTTTGGGATGCAAAATTCTTCAAGATGCTGATGGTGAGTCTGATTTGGTAGACTAATACTTGGGTGTTGTGGTTTGAAAGAAAACGAAGTGAGAGGCTCTAGACTAGAAAGACTATTTAATGAAAAGAAAAAGGAAAATAATAAA
>VZUI01032650.1:0-30561 GCA_013401135.1 Cettia cetti
GCGATGCGGGAGTCCGGGGGCGCGGGCAGCCCCTGCCCCGCCCCGCCGCGGGGAGCAGTGGGGGCCGGGCGGGGGGCGCCGCCGGGGCTGCCTCCCCGCAGGGCTGCGCCGCCCATAGCCCAGCGGCCTCCGCCCCGGGGCTGAGGCGAGCTGGCTGGGGTCCACCCCCCGCCCCACTCACATTACGGGATGATGCTCAAAGAGCGCTTCCTGTAAATCGCGGCGAAATCCGGGACAGGTCACTTAGCGAAAGCCCCCTCTCCCTTCCCAAGTCGTCCTCGTCCCCCCGCTCCGAGGCCGCTCCCTATTCGGGAAGCTGCGGGTAGAGGGCGGAGGGACGCCGAAAATCAAACGCTGCAGGTCCTGATCCAGCCCGATTGAGTAGAGGCTGCTTTAGCGAGTGCCGCCGAGACAAAAGCGGAGCATTATTTTACCTCCGTTGTGTAAACCGCTGATGAAGTTGAGAAAATCGAGGCATCGTCAGAGGGCTTGGACTCTGGGGAAACCCAAGGGGCCGACTGGATAACACCTCTGGCAGTGCAAAGAGAGGTGGATTACAGGAAATATCATGACCTGGTTTATTCTGTAGATTTTAACCCCACCAGGCAATAGGGTGTGATCTGTGGGAGGAGGGGGTTAGCAGCAAACAGCATACTTTCCCTCTCTAATCTATTAGACACATTGCATTAATTAGTGTTTACTATAGTAAGAGATAAGAGTTGCCGCAAATTAGGCGTGTTGTCCATAGATAACGACAAACTAATCTGATCTATTCTTCTCTGCTGCCTTTACAGTGACATTGGGCCGCAGTCCTGCAGGCAACCACTGCCCTCGATGGGTTGCAATTCAGGAAATCTGTGGCCTGCAGGAAAGAAGCCACAGTCTATATGGGCTGTAAGCAGGAGGTACTTCAGAGCACCTTGATTATTTGAACTGACTTTCCACAGCTTCTGTGCTTTACTTATGTCATGGAGGATTACAACCTAGTTTCCTGACATAGTTTTATTTTTCATAAAGGCAAGAAAGGAACAAGTCTAATCCCTACCCCACCTACATGATTTCTGAAAGGATATGAATGGCATCTCTTTCCCTCCTTTTTCAGAACTGTTCCTTTTTTCAGAATCTCCAGAAGCTAAAGGATAAGTAGGTGCTTTAGTGACAAGAAAATAGACCCTGGTGCAGTTTGAGTCATCACAATGGGACATATCTGCCATGCTTTAGATTCTTACAGCTACCACTGTTACTAATGGATGTCCTCATTTTAAGGGATTTTGTGCAGCTTATTAGACAGAGCAGCTATATTAAAGCTCTATAAGAAAAGAACCAACAAACAAAAAAAACCCACATACTTTTTCTATTTCTAAAAGAAAGCAAAAGGTTGTCTTTCTAATGATGGGAAACTAAAGTGGTTTTAATATGATGTTCTTTAATATGTTGTCCTGGACTGATAGTTTTTGGAATTGCAAATAAATACATTTAAATGCCACTTTAAGCAATAGCAGCAAAGTGAATGCTGTAATGCAAACACCATTTTCAATATTTTCCATTTCCTCTGTGCACATACACCTAGAAATCAAAGTCTGAATTAAAGCCACTGATCCATCAATGCCACCATTCACCTTCTCCTTTGCTTTAACTTGGATCAGGTAAATATCTGTAAAAATATATGAACCACAATAAAAGTTAACACAGCGAGTAATAGAAAGTCCATTACTGACTGCCATCTGCAGAGCTAGTCATATCAGCAGACAGGTCAGTGAAGCTTTCCATTACAGAGGTATGGATACCAAGTTCTTCCCACCCTAACAGTGTCAGTGGTGTGCCAGAGCCCACCTTCAGCTCACTCTTGCACCCTACACCTTCCACCACCACATCACATGCTCTCTGCCTCTCCACACCACAATGTTTCTGCTCCCACCAATAGCCTGGGCTCCTCTGAGACACTGGCCAGCCAGCTCCTTCCACCTGTTTTGAGTGGCCCAGGACCAGCAGCTGGTGGGGTTTGGGAATGCAGCTGTCATTGTAGGTTATGGGGGTGTAGAAAGTGCATACCAAGAGCTGGGGAGGGGAAGATAGTAGCCAAAGGGAAAGGAAGAGAAACTGTTTTTAGTGACTGGCTAAAGTAAAATGAATACAAAACCCACTATAGGAGCAGTGCTGGAGACGATATAAATCTTACATGATGCTGAAAGCTGCGTACATCTGGTGAGTAGAGAGAGGAGGAGAAAGGAGTGTGTTTAATGGTAAAAAAAACAGGAGGAAAGAGGGAGAGCTAACTGCCTATAAGGATTTTTGAAGTGACAGATAACAAAAGGAGTGCAATCCCATTTTAATGGCCTGTAGCTACGTTCAGTCTCAGGGATCCTGAATTCTGTTTCCATTGCTACTATAGGAAAGCAGCTGCTAGGATGAGAGATGCTAGATGCTGTACAAACATGCATGGAGGGACCACTCTGTTGCTAAAAGCATAGAACCCTGTTTGGGGTCTAGACCTCAAAACGATGTGCAACCACAAGAGAAGAAATTTCCTAACTCATTCTTGCATCTTCTGAATGCATCACTTCCCTTTCATTGAGTACTTCACCTCAACACCTGTCATAATTCCATGTGTCCAGAGACCCTTGCTGCTAGCCAGGCACAATAACCCTCTTACCCAGAGTTACAATTCTGCTTTGCAGACACACCTACCAAAAAGTTGTCATGTCTGCCACTGATGGGCAGGCCACCTGTTGGGGCACCTTGTATAGGAGTGGTTTCTTCCCCTCTCTAGTCCAGTTCATCTGTAATTGTAATGCACAAGTATTGAGGAACGTACCCACGCACACCACCTGCTTCTGCCTTAGCCCAAGGATGCTGGTGGCACACTTCTATGGCCAGGAGGTGCACGAGGAGAAGGTGGTGGGGAGAAAGGTCTCACAGCTGGGCCAAAAGCCCCAGCCGACCTCGCTGCTTTTGTCTCGCACTGGAGTTATAGAGAGTGAGGCCGGGAAGGTCAGCACAGGAGGGTCCTCCAGCTCCCGGCTCCTGCTGGGACGGCCCGACCTCCCTGTGCAGCAGGGCCCGTGTCAACGCCCCGGCAGCGGGGCCGGGCCGGGCGGCGGGCTCTAATCCGGTTAGGGGGGATTAGCGTGCCGGTTTAAAGGCCGGAGCGGCACGGGGAAGGGGTGAAGCGCCGGAGAGGAAGCGGCCGCCGCCGAGCAGCGGGGTAACTCGGACAGCAGCGTGTGAGTGAGCCGGGGGCGGGCCGGGGGCGGCCGTCCCACAGCCCCGCCACCGCCCGCGGGCTCCGGCCCCGGCGCCCTCGCTGCCCAGACGTAACCTTTCGTCCTCACTCCCTGAGCGCTTCGGTAGTGTAAACGATGCCAGCCATCAACATCGAGGACCTGAGCGAGAAGGACAAACTGAAAATGGAAGTGGAGCAGCTCCGGAAAGAAGTGAAGCTGGAGAGGCAGCCGGTGAGCGGGCGCGGAGAAGGGGCCGGGTGTGGAGCGGGCAGCAGCCCGTGCCTCCCCGGGCGGCGGTGCGGGGGCTCGGGCGGCAGCCAGGGGCACGGCGGGCGGGCGGCGGAACTCTGGGAGCCGCTCGTCCGAAGAGCCTCGGCTGTTCAGGGACGGCCGCGGTTTGCACCGACGAGTCCTGCCGCCGCTTTGGGTCAGGGGCGGGGGACGGCGCTGTTGGCACAGCACCGCTAACACCGCGTAGGAGCGCCGGTCCTCCCCGGGGGCGACTGTGGATCCCG
This sequence comes from Cettia cetti, assembly GCA_013401135.1. NCBI lineage: Eukaryota > Metazoa > Chordata > Aves > Passeriformes > Sylviidae > Cettia > Cettia cetti. Next base: position 3,740 of record VZUI01032650.1, read on the forward strand.
GGGAAAGGAGCGCACCACCCCCGGGGTAAAGCGCCCCGAGGGGCAGGCACGGGCCTGCCCGCCGCGGCTGTTCCCGGTGGATTTGGCACCCCTTAACTTCCCCTCCCCGTGAGTCCCCGGCGCCCAAGGCCGGCACAAGGCAGCCTTGCCAGACGAGGGAGGAGCACATCGCGCTCTGTTCTCCTCTTGTGTAGGCAGAGCACGCTGGGACGTGCTGGTGCTGGGGGAGGTCCTCCCCCGAGGAGCCAGGGGAGCTCTGTCCTGGCCCTACACCCTGCCCTGGCCCGTAGCTGGGTCTCGGCCTCCCGCGCCCCCGCCCCGCTTCCCGTGCTGTGCAGTGCCCTGGCGGAGGGCAGGAGCCAGAGCACCGCCCGTAACGAGCCGTGACCCACCCAGCCTTGTTCCATAGAAACATTTAGACATTTACACTGATCGTTCCTTCCCACAAGTACTTTCCCCTGAAAGGTTTATGTTATTGCACATTTTCTATAGACGAAAAATGTGCAGAACTGATCTTGCTCCACGATGAAACTAATATTATTTTTCTTTTTTCTTTTCTTTTCTTTTTTTTTTTTTTTTCCAATTCTGCATGCCAACGGAAGCAAATTACACCTAAATAAATGCTTCTAGTTAGGACCAAAAATACCTTTATATGTGGGAATCAGTAGCATTAGTCATGTTGACTACGTTGAAGATCTAGGTTTTAGCCCAGAAAATAAGAATGCCAGAATTATGTTTTAGCTGTGAGTTAGGTGTCAGTGATTCTGGATGTTATGCTATAATCTAGAGCTCCAGCTGTATTGAGGGCTTGACATCCAACTAATGTAGATACTTATATCATCTCTCAGAGGGTTCTTAAACAATTGAAGTACACTCAGCAGGATGTAAAGTTTTTGAAATAATAATTATAAATCTTGTCCACATTTTTGGAATAAACCAAAACCCTGATCTCTTTAGCAAAATGGATATTTTTCAGTTTTCTTGTAGTAAAGCACAGACAGCATGCTCAATTTTACCAGTGCATTGTAACAGATGTTTCACTGTGAGAATGAAATCTGTGTTGTAGTTGCCACAGTCCCCTGGTACTTGTGTTACAGGGACAGAGAAATGCAGAAATCACATTACTGTTGGTAGCAAAATAAAAACATCTGCCAAAATTTTCTTGACCCCCACTAACAACTTTACAGAATAAAAAGGAAGTGGCCTTTGGAATGAATAAAAATTTATAAATGTATATTTAAGCAGGTTTTTTTTCCTCATAAGTGGAAGTGATCCTGGCAGTGCTGACTGAAGTAAAACCCTGGTCCTTCATATACTTTGGTGTGCAACTTAACTATGGTGTTAGGTGCTCCAATTTGAATGAACAAAATTTGCAAGGCACAGAAGAACAAGACACGTGTAATGGGATTTGTAGGTCCAGCTTCTTTGCTCTAAGGCAGCTAGATCTTATTTTATGCACTGTTTAATTGGGAATTACCTCTGTTCTTTCTGGTGGCTTAAAGCTTAATTTTGCACAGGCCATCCTTTGTTGTCTGTGATACAGCAGGTAAATTCATTGGTTCTCTTGTTGTAGTTTAACCTTTGAAATAAAATATAATTAACAGAGGAGGCAAGGGGCCTTAAATTAGAAATATGAATTTCCTAGTGGACTGGCCAACAGTTGGTTCCTGCTGCTGACTCTGCACAGCTGTACCACTTGCAGGGCCTGTGGGTAGGAAGGGAGGAGGTGGGGACAGAGTGGGAATGTGTCCTCAGGCATGTCAGGTATTTGAGCATCTAGGGACAGTTTCTGCTGACACAGGGAGCAAGAGATGTGTGTGCACAAGGAACCTCAGGAGCCCCAGATGTTCACTTGTGCACTCTCAGACTCCACAGACACTATTACCACATGTGCTGCATCTGCTCCTGTGTCAGTGAACAGAAACTAAGCACACTTCTTCTCCGTAGGTGGGTTCTGTGCAAGTTTACCCACATCAGTGCTACTTTGGTATGAATGCTGTGGGAAGTGTTATGGTCTCATATGACAGTAGGCTCTTTTATTAACCATTGTTCAAAATAACACCAGGTAACAAGTAAATAAATTGTCTTTACTATTTAGAATCTCATTTAAGGTGCATTATTGCTACAGCAGAACTGCAAAGTAAGAATTTGTATTACCACTGAAAAATCATTGCTGAATGTTTTGTTTGTGAAAAACACATAAAGCCATAAATGCTTTGAAACTGAATTGAAAGTTACTGACCCTGAAACTGTTGACCGTAAGTCCTGCTGTTGCTGAGGGAGAGTGTGATCTGCAGCTTAATAAAACTAGATTGGCTGATTATGAACACAAGTTTAACTATGCAACAATTGCTGTTCGAAGTGGCGTTTACATTCTCAGAGATACATGTTCTGTCAATATCGGGCTGTGAAAAGAGAGGAAGGAATGAGAATGTAAATTCACAGATTTCCTTCTCTGATGAACATTTCCCACGGCCGTAACGCAGCCACTTTCCTGTCCTTTCCCTCGAGGTGTCCAAGTGTTCCGAAGAGATCAAGAACTACATCGAGGAGCGGTCGGGAGAGGACCCGCTGGTGAAGGGGGTTCCCGAGGACAAGAACCCCTTCAAGGAGAAGGGAGGCTGTGTCATCGCTTAGGAGAAGGGACCCCGCGCCTGCCCCTGGAGCAGACATTCCTCCCGTAGCCCTAGGGAGAGTCATTAGCGTGTCCCCACCGCCGCCGGTCCGTGTCGAACGAGCACAGGAGCGGATTTCTTTTTATTTTCTATTTCTCCTTACAAAAATACAGAAACCCGCGCGAAAAGCTGCCGAGCCCCGCGCCGGCCGCTGTGCAGGGCCGGCTGTGCCCGCTGCCCGGCGCGGCCGGCCCCTGTGCTACGCGGGGCCCGCTCGCCACCCGCTTGTCGGTCGCTTCTTGGCTGTTCGTTGGCATTAAAGAAAACCTGCCCGTAACCCGAGAGCCGCTTGACTTGCTGCGGGACGAGAAGAGCGGGAGGAGGAGCGGGGCGGGGCGGGGGCTGCCGGGGCTCTCCGCGCTGGCTGTCGGGGCACGGTGGCTGCCCCGGCCTTTGCCCGGCGGCGGGACCGGCGACGGCCATGGCGCTGAGGGGCGGCGGGCGCTGGGCGCGCCTGGGCTCGGCGCTGCGCGGCCGCAGCTCGGGGCCGCGGGGCGCCGGGGACAGCCCGCAGCACCGCGACTTGAGGGACGCCCTCCGCAAGGTACAGAGGGGGAGGCGGGGAGCCGCGGGACCGCGGGACACCCGGCCGCGCCGCCCCGGGCAGGGAGCGAACCACGGCAAGGGCAGCGAGCCGATAGAGCGGCTCGGGGTGTGCTTAATAAAGTAAACTTCCCTCTGACAAGGCCAGAAACGAAACCGCGTGTTCCCTGCCTGTGACCCGCCGGGTGGCGGAGCGCTGCCCGGCGTGTGCTGCCCTGGGCGGAGCGGGGGCTCGGTGCTGCAGAACAGCCCGCCGGGCACTGCGCGTCCTTGAGGCGCACGATGGACACCTAGGCGCCCTTGCGCCTTCTGTAAAACTAAATCATAAATCAAGAGGAAACGGGGCGCTTCTGGTAACGTAGCTTGTAAATTGAGTGCCAAATGGCAACCTGCGAGTAACAGTAGTGCTGGCGAGTTCTGTGTATCCCCGTCAGCGAGGTCAGTGTCACCTGTAGATCTCCGTGGTACTTTGAAGGGCCCCTGCCAAAGCCCGGGAATCAGCCGGTTCGGCTGCAGGGAGCCCTGGTGTGGTGCCCGCTGCGGGGTCGAGCAGCGGCGGGAGAGAGACGTCCACCTTTAACCTATGGACTGCTGAGAAAAATGCTGGAGTTGAGCACCTGCTGCAAGGGCCAAACAACATTGTTGTGGCCACCACATAAGAACAAACATACAATGGGTTCAGAAGAAGGGAATGTAAGGACTTATCTCAGATTGACGTGTAGGCGAGTTTCCAAATTCTAGCTGGTCGGGCAGTGCCCTGCTGTAGTTTGTTTTTTTTTTTAACAGTATGCTCTGGATTGCCAGATCCCGACTTTTTTATGTGAGTTTGGACCTATGCTCTCCTATCTTTTATGGATTCTTCTAAAAATTACTTTCAGAATCTTTTATTTCCCTGGATAAACTTATTTTTTCCTAAATTTCACCTCTTCTCCAGTTCACTGTGGACAAAATATGGTGGAGTTAATTTTGAGTCATGTGATGTTTACCTCAGGTTTGGGTTTTTTAGGCATCAACTTTCACACTTACAGTGTTAAAATATCCCAAACCTAATGTAATTAATCAGGTTTTCTATCACTGAGATGTGTTATCATTGAGCTTTGGGAGAAGGTGGTGGATCTTCTGTGTTATAGAGAAGAAACCCAAGCAAGAAGGGAAAGAGATGCATGACCTGTCACTTAGTAAATTAGTTTAATTACTCTACATTCCTGGACTCTTTGCAAAGGAGAAATAAGATGATACAGAAAAAAACGGTAGAAGAAGCTGGAAATGAATCGTCCTCTCCCACCTGGATTAATAGTGTAGAATTTTGTAGCTAATACCATTGTGTCAAATTTGTGCTGATTCTGTCTGGAGAGAGCCTTCATATACCTGTGTATCTGCAGAGCTATCTGCCTGATGAACTTGTTCCCTGGAATGTTGCTCTTCATTACCTGCCCAGGGACAACAACTGCACTAATAAAAAACTAGTGTCCTGATGCACAGAGGACAGGGCTAGACCTTGTGAAGGTGGTAATCTGGAAGATTTTAAGACCTGCTTCTTTGTCATGGATAGGTTAAGGTACACATTGTTTTGTATCTCATCTATTTGCAGCTGTGTATTTATTGAGGGCAGGGGAAGTAGCTATATTAATGTCTGCTAGTGCAGTGCTTGCTGCTCTGCTGGGTGACACAATCCTTTTTTAAATAAAACTTTCCCCTCCCTTGTTTTTATGCCTGCCATGCCTGCCAAAGTGCAGATAACAGTATGCTCTACCTTGCTGGGTTTAGTGCAGATAATTACATCATGGGCTAAGAGGGAATGTGATGCTACATTTATCACATAAAGCCCTGTGATGTATATATTGTAGAATAAATCACAGTAGGCAACATAAACCTGCTTTTTTCATTGTCCTGCATTTAAAAAAATGCTTATGTAATGCTTATTTTAGATTTGCTCTGATCATATTGGAAAAAGAGAAAAATCACTATTTATGTAAAATCCAGTCTGATATTGTTCACACAAAGCTTCTAGCAATCAATGTTTGATTTGGCTTAAGTTAAGCTTGTACCCAATGACTTTAGGATAAATTGAAAGGTGTCCCTGAAGTTATTGCGAGAGACTGACCATTCAGTATCTGCAACACATTTTAAGAATACCTGTTATATACTCTGGGGCACCTTTTCCAGGAGCTAAATCCAGAGAAATCAGAGGAATGAGCAGAGCAATTTCACGAGTGAGAACTGGGCATTTTTTTGTTTGTTTGCATTACTCTTATTTTTTAGTGTATTACGATAATGTACTTTATATGATCTATAATTTCCCAATTGTTCTGAGCAGGATGAGGAAGAGACTCTTATAATTCCAGGGAGCTGTTTTTAGCAAGGGTATTGAAATAATCCTGTGAGTGGTTTCCTTTGCAACTTTTTAGGTCACCACCCTTCCTCTTGGAAATTGAAAGCGTAACTTTTCCTTAACTTGTTGAACAATGCTTGCAGTACACTGATATCCTACATCTTGCTTCAGTAATTAGTATGACTGGTTTGAAGAAAAAAATATTTGACATATTCTGTGTATGTATGTCTAACAGTATTCATATACATACAGAATGTCTGTGGGCTGTCTGTTTGTCTTTTTCTCTGACATTAGTAGTAAGAAACTTTGGGAAATGGTGAAATTTGACATATATTTTGCTAGAGTTGGATGTAATATAAACAACATTTCATTTTGTGCCCAGTGGTGACTGAGTATAGTTGCACTGTGTTGTGTGTCTGTAGGATGAGAATTTCCCCCATGACAATGAGACTTCACCAAAGGACACTGCTACTTTGTTTGCCACTCTTGGCTTGTATGTTATGAGCTTCTGCTTATTCATATATATATATATATTCATATGTGTGTATATATATATATATTTGCAGCATTTAATGTCTCTTCATATTAGAGCATGCAGGATCTGAATTTAATATTGACGTTTCCTTTAACTTTCTGGTAAAATTTCTGTAAATTTTCTGTCAAAAAAATGTGGCTCTTTCTCACTACCTGCAAAATAATGAAGGGTGACCATTATTAACATTGGAGCACCTTAGATGGAGTTGGTTTATTTATCATTGTAAGAAATCATAAACCTCTGCCTCAGGATGGGGAAGTTATAACTTGTTGGTATTACAAAGAATCACTTAAGTGCTAGTTTCTCACTAAGTTGGAAGAGAGAAAACACGCAGCTGAATCTGAGCAATACATGACTGGCATCTGTAGTTTAAAAACTTAATTTGTCCTTCACCTGAGTTAAAAGCTTCAGGAAGAAAACAGTTAGATGTGACACTGGTAAGGCTCACAGATTCTATGCTCACTGCCCTTCTGTCTAAGGGAAGCAAAAGGTGTTCCCAGATTCTGGAGTGTGGCAGTACTCTTTTTCATCTTGTGTCTGACAGAAACATCATACAAACATTTAGGGGCTAGTTCTCTTGCTGGTGCCAAGAATTTTCGGTAGCAATTTATCAAGAGGAAATCTTCATAATTGAATTTTGTTGTTATTGGAAGAGGCGGCTGGGATACACCACTGTATTATGAGACACCATCCAGTACACCAGCTAGTGCCCTTCCAAGAAGTTCTTTTAAATCATTTTAGGAATAGGAGAGGAAAAAAAAAAAAAGAAATGAGCTTCAGCTTGTTTAGGCAAGCTCTGTAAAAAGCTTTTTCTCATAATAGGAAGAATGTCACTTTCTGTACAAATGCTTCAGCGTGTAGCAAAAGTGCAATAAAGGCACTTTTGTAATTAGTGCTCCTATTTGTTACTTGATGTCAGAGTAGTGAATATGTCTGAGATTGCAGTTGTTGTGTCCTAACACTGAATTTTTTTTCCTGACCCATATCAGTGTTGGAACAAATTTCCACTGTATGAAGTTAGACTTTTCAGTGAACAGTTTTTAGGAGGAGCGTGCCTAGTAGATATTTTTGTGTCTCAGATCAAGCTATTATATTGCTTTATCATTGCCACATTTGATTAGGCAATACAGTTATGCATTTATGGCAACTAAAATTGTGTCTTAATAAGCAGTTTATGACTGAGCAAACACCTTTGGTTGATACAGGTTTTGTCTCACAGTTCAGATGTGATGGTGTGGGCTGCAGTGAGAGAACTTGTTTTGTTCCTACAGGGATGTAACCCAGAATCAGAAGGAGGACCCAAACCCCAACATCCCAGCCTCTGGTGGACATTGTGCTATATCCCATCAGCATCTCTGTGCTGGAAAGTATGATTTGGAGGAGCAAAAAAAGATGGTCAGTTCTGTATCTCTTCCATAACTCGATATGAGGAGCCTGGATACTATTCCGGTGACCAGAGCTCCCTGTCATCCAAAAGGCATGTCCAAGATCAGTGCCTGGATTGGCACAGCACACATTTTCAATGTTGTAGGACTACTCTGGTTTAAAAGCATCTGCCCTCAGATCCTAGGAATAGCTGTACCCTCAGCACTTGCTTTTTCACAAATTTTGAGATCCTTCCTTTTCTGCCGTACTCTTGGACAGGGCAGTTGAGGAGGTTGTGTTTGAGTGTGCAGGGACTGCCATGACACTCAGGTCTGCACAGGAGGGATTTGTCTTTGCAACTGTCTTTGGAAAAATGACTTAAGGAGGGAGAAGGTGTTGGCTGGGATCATGTGTGTTCCAGCTGGAGCTCCCTTCTAGCCTCTCATTCCTCAGGAAACAGTAGAGCAGGGCTCAGCTCCAGGGTGGTGAGCTGAACCTTTCATTTTCTTATTATTGTGATGATGTGTTCCCTCTCTGCTTCAGCAATGGGGCTCCCAGATGTGCCAGCAGCAGCGTAGAGTGGAGGACAGAACATGTTCTGCACTACCTGGCAGACTTGTAACACTTTTTAAATTTCAGTAAGTGTTGGCAAAAGCTTTGTAGTTGATTCAGGGTTTGGATTTTTTGGTTTCCCAAAGTAAAAACTGTAGCCAGATGTATGGGACCAAAAGACAATCAGTATTCAGATTTCTGAACCAGTAATCAGCCTTGCTTTATCTATTAGGTTTGTTGCAAGGAAAGTGAAAAGGAAGAAACACAATGATATAAACAGAAGTGTGTCTAAATACTGACAAATGAATAGACCAGGCACAATTGCAGAATACTTATAAAAGCGCATGCTTTTTTTTCCATGGAAAATCAGACTTTGTAATAATAGATGAGGACAAGTATGTTTTATTACACAATGAGAAGCTGCCAACTCTTACATTATAGGATTTTTCCCTCCACTTTTTTTTTTTTTTTTTTTCTGAAAAGGGGAAAATTTCATTTAGTTACTGTTTGTTTCTGTATTTGGTGATCACTGCAGTCTTTGGTACCACTGCAGTAGCAGATTGCAGACTACGTTGTTGCCTGTGGCACAGCTTAATTGAAGGTATAAAAAGGAATTGTGGTGCTCTAATTAATCAGTTTTAAATACATGTATTTCCCATTTAAGCCTTATATTTTCCAGCTATTAGGAAAATTTTCTGGGTTTTTCCTTATATAAGCTCAATATTGCTTTAAAATCCATTGGAAGTTTCTCTGGAAGGTCAGTTCTGGCCACAGATATGTGCAACAGCATTGGAGAAACTTGCTTTCTTTTTCTTCTCAGTGATATATTCCAGCTGGATTGAAGTGTCCTCTTCATCCAATAGGTTTTTTTCTCTGTGTGGGCTACATCCTGTCCTGCAGGCACCAAGTAGAGCCATTGGCTTCTGCACATAAAATGTATGAAAAGTTGGGGAGATCAAAGGTTTGAAGAGCTCAAGTCAAAATTACTTCATTTTTATTCTTTGTTTTAATTATCAGGATATTCTGCTTCTAGGACTTTTTTTCTGCCACACTTTTTTCACAGGGTAATGAAATGGATGTCTGCTTTTAAAATGAACTTTTTCAGTTCAACCCCATATCATCATGGAAAATGTTTTCTTGGCTTGTTTCCAGAAACAGTCTGATGGCAGCTCAGAGTACCAAAGTTTCCATATCATGATTGAGGCCCAGCCTCAAATCCCATATGCAGCTCTTGTAGTTTGCCCAGGTGTGTCACATTATGTATTTGGCTGGGTAGCCAACTGGGGTTATTGAGTAAGAGGTTCATATTGTATCTAAATATCAAATCTTCTATATTGCGGGCAAGAAGAGACTTGTCTGTGAAGTAGAGAAGTGTTTTGGCAGCATCTGGGACATTTGCTGTCTTGACAGGACCCTTGCATAGCAGTGACTTATGTTTTACACAGATCTCCTAGGTGAGCTCCTAACTAATAATAGTGTATATTTTATAGGAGGAGTGAGGGCTATCCCCCTTGTTTCAATTAGTATTAAAAAAACCCCTCCAAACCAAAAAAAAACCCCCAAAACCCCAAAAAACAAACAAAACCAAAAAAAAAAACCCAAAACCCCAAAAAACAAACAAAACCAAACAACCCTGAAAAAACTCACCCACAAAGAAAACCCCCAGAAAAGGGTCCTGCAAAACTTCCTGAACACCTTTTCCCTGTGCTGGTGTTGCATCCTGAAAGAGGAAGCAGTAGGCTGTAGCTTCACCCTCTGGATTACTGCAGACCACAGGCAAGCTTGTAATAGTGGATTTTGCTTGCCAGAGGAAAGTGCACTAAATAACTGTATGAGCAGGCAAGGTTAGCACTGCAGGGAACATCTTCTGGCTGCTGTGTGGTTAAATCATATTTGTTTAATGGATTTTTTTTTAGCCTGTTGTGTCTTTTAAGTCACATACTGCCTCTGCTTCTACACCCAATGTCATTGCAGACTGAATGCCTGCCTCTTCTGCTGGGGCACTGAGCCTGCCAGGTCAGGCTCACCACCACCATGCTGTGTGATCCAGGAACGTGGGCAGCTCCTGGCTTCTCCCAGGGTCTCCTAGCATGTGTTGTGGGGACTGGGAGCACAGCACTTCCAGTGCTGGAGGGACTTCATAAATGCAGGAGGGACAGCAGGTCCCTCCTGGTTTTCCCTACTACATGCTGTAGACATTCTCATCAGTGAGCTGCCATGGCAGAAGCTCAGTCTCTCCACAGCTTCTTTTGTAGGTAGCAGCTACAAGGAGCTGACCTGCTTCTCTCACACACCTATATGCTTCCTAGTTCTGTCCTGAATGTGTTTCCACACCTCAGTCTCCTTCCCTGTGCCCTTTCCCTGCCTTTCTGAAGAATATTACTGGGAAAAGATTGCCCACCAAACTTTATTTAGGGCTTTGGAAGAGTCTTGACAGAGTCAAGGAGGGCTGTGACCTCCAAGCCCAGGAGTGAGAAGAAATGAGTAATATATTCTGAGAAACTTATTCAGGTGTGCTTGGGATGCATGCCTTGGGGAACCAAGATGGAGATCAACATGTGGGAAGTGGACAGCTGCTCTTTGCAGCTTAGGACCTTTTTCTTCCACATGTTTTTCGCAGGGTCGTGAAATGGATGTCTGCTTTTAAATTGAACTTTTTCAGTTCAACCCCATATCATCATGGAAAATCTTCTCCAGGTCCTCCTGGGGGAGCAGCCAAGAAGACCTGCACAGGCTGCACGTGTGGCCAGCCAGGAGCTCTTCAGTGGAGTCCTGGCTGCCTTGTACCCCTTGGGTGGGTTTAGGTGTCCAGGTTTGGCAGCACCCCCATGTAGCCCTTGGGTTTGCCCACCTCAGCTTTGCCTTGCATCTTTTTAAAGTACTACCTTGACCTCAGCACAGTGTTGCTACAATGCTGAGTTGTCTCACTGTGCAGTCATTAAAACTAAAGGACAAATGTCATTTTGAAGGCTGTTAATTATTTGCTTTATTTATTGCTGATATGGAAAGCAAAGGAATCTCTGGTCTATTACCTCCTGTTCAAATCACTGTTGTGCTAATGGCTGGGTATAACCACTCAAGAACTGTCATTAGTGGTTTGTTGTTTATTTATTTTCTTTTTTATATTAAAAATCCTACTAACTGTGTAATCTTTGGTTATTATATTAATAGAGCTAACTTCAATTGCTGTAACTTGATTTAAAGAGAAAAAAATGCTGCTCCTAACATAATATGGAACTGTTATGTCATAAAATCATAGAATCATCAAATGGTTTGGGTTGCATAGGACCTTGAAGATCATCTATTTCCAGCTCCCCTGCCATGGGCAGTGACTCTGGTCACTAGATCAGGTTGCTTAAGGCCCCTTTCAACCTGACCTTGAACACTCCCAGGGACAAGGCATCCACAACTGCTCTAGGCAACCTGTTCCAGTGTTTTACCACCCTCTGAGTAAAGAATTTCTTCCTAACATCTAATCTAATCCTGTCCCCACAGACTCCCATTTAATCTTAATACAAAATAACTTTTTCCTAGACATTTTCTCTTGCTTCTCTCGTAAATTAGTCTAATCTCAGCTGAGGTATAACTCACAGGAAATTTTAGTAAGAATTTGTGTAATTTTTTAAGAATTCAGTTTATTGTTTCAAATTTCATCATCTTGCTAATAGTGTGCTGAAACTGTACTCTGTACAGTCTTATAAGGGATAGAAGAGGTATTGTGTGTAGAATTGGTATGGTGTTAAATTTCTGAATTGCATGATAGAAGGTAAACATACTGGTGAATAATGAAAACTAATCTTTAATTGCTGTAAAGGACATATGTACATACTCTCAGTACTGAAATTAATTCAAGTACAGTTTTTACTGTAGAATGCATTTACTTTAGAATGCAGAATAAAGTGGCAATTGCTAATGTTTCTGGGTGGTTGCTGGTACAATATCAGCACGAAATTCTGAGCTTCAGCATCATATATTTTTGTTACTTTTCTCATTTAAATGATATAATAAGTTTCAGTGGAAAATAGTCCAAACTAGGGCAGTGATTTGGGAGGATATTTTCATTGCTCTTTTCTGAAGAAAAATTAAAATTACCTGTTTCTAAAAAAATCTAAATTTATGTCTCTGTTCCCTCTCCAACCCTGCCAGGGCATTTCCCCAGTCCTGGGCAGGAAGCTACAGGTGCTGTTTTCACAGAACTTTGTCAAGACAGTTTCTAACGAAAGCATTTATTTTTCTTACCATCATTCAACGTGAAGTGAATTTGTTTGCTTGATCCATTTCCCACTGGGCAAGTATCCAGAGTGTTTTTAATAATTCACAGCTGATAACGGCCCTGAGGCCATTTTTTGGAGGCTTCCCAGAGAGCAGCCTGAGTTCCTGCTGGGATGCAGGCTAAACCAAGGCTGCCTCCAGAGCCTAATCCTTTAGGTTTGCATCTTCAGTGTTCAGATGAAGTAGCCTGAGAAAAACACCAGTTCTGTACAGGAGACTTTCTGTGCCCTTGCTGTCAGGAAAATAACAGTTTTTATTGTGGTTTATTGGTACGTCAGCAAGTAGGAAAGTTATATGGCTCCTTAATCAGCTTTACATCCCAAATGCCACTGAGATTTGGCAAGCTAGATCAGGTGGAAAGATTTCTTTTGTGGCTGGGAATATCTGTCAGATGGCATCTGTAGTATGCAGTGCTAAATATTTCTACTGATAGAAGTTTTAGATCTTGTTAGAGTTGTTGTCCTAGTGATGGAAGTCTAAATGCTGGCACCCATGATTTCCATGTTTCTCATGATAAAGCATATATAAATAAACAGACCAGCTGCTCACATACTGCTGAAAGCTCGCTTCTGTATAGTTGCCAAACACTGCATGAATATCTTAGGCTTTAAGTTAAGTGCCTACATAATATGTGTCTGCAATTCAAGTGTAAAATATATTTCTAGGGGCACAAATGTGACGAAATTGCTAAAGCCAAGGGAAGGGGCAAATGAGATGGTTAAGTACAAAGCATTATTTGACTTGTCTTCAGCAAAGTTTTATGCAAATGCTAAATTTTGTGATCATTCAGTCACTACTGGCTTGAACCTTTAAAAATACCTCTCCTTGTTTCAGTTAGCTTTTCTAGGAAGGGATGACAATACCCAATAACCAGTGCCAAAGCACCAGCCAGTTGAGCAGTACTGCAGTTCTCCAGAAATTTTGCTTATGTTTGTATGTGGTAGTACAAGGGAAGGTGTTTGCCCAATCCTCTTATGATTATAAAATAACATGTGTGATTTTTTGCAAGCAATTCGTGACTGAAGCATAAAAGCTTTTGACAGGACTTACTTAAATCTTTGCAAAAAAACAGTGAATGGTCCAATAAGTAAGAAGAAACTGTGACTATCAGTATCTGGTCTGTGATTTTTTAATTATTATTTTTTTAAGCCATACACAATTTATGGTTTCTGCAGTGAGGTTGTCTTTGTGGGTTTTATTGTTGTGTCATGCAAGGGAGATCTTGTTTTACTCAATGTGGCAAGCCTCACCTGGTAATAAGTCAATTCTGTTAAGCAATTCAAGTTTTACTCAAAGGTGCAGGAGCAAATCTGCAGAAATCATGGCTTAGTCATTCAGAATCTGCTCAACTTCAAAGGTAGCTTTGTATGTAGGCTGCAAAACACTTGGCCTAGTACCAGCTACGACAAACAAAACTCTGTGTTAGTATACTCACCAAATATTTTGCCAAGATCCATCAAAATATTGGAATAACTTTTTGGTATGCTCTTTCAAGTATTCCCCTGGGTGTTATCCAATGAGCATTGACAGATACTATCACAGCCAAAAAGGTGTTTCACCACCTTCAACACTGAGGGTCAGCATCTTAGGATCTGAGCATATGGCATATGGCAATATAGAAGAGAAACATGAGCTCTCCTAGATAGGTTTCTGCTAAGTATTTTTTTACTATTGATAATTAGGCCTGTGTTAATCAAAATAAAAGAGAGATAGTTAATAATTACTGAATGAGTTGAACATTCAGTATACGAATTTATCTGAATTTGGTGAGAGAAGTGAAAAAGTGATTTTTTGTTACCAGCATTCAAGTACACTTATTTCTGTGGCCAACTGGAAGGCAGAGAGCAGCCATATATGGGCTGAAATTCTCCAAAGAATGTGCAATAAATAGATAGTTTGGAAGAAGATTCCTCAGGGTCTCAAGAACACAGCAGTCTAGGAGGGAGAGGATTCTATTTCCAGCTCAAGAAATAGTTAGCACCACAGGACTTGTTTATTTAGTGGGGAAAGAAGACTAAGAGGAGTAAGTTCTTGAAATAACAAATTCTCTCTTCATGAGACAGCGTACCAGTAAAATCATGGTCACAGGTTAAAGGCATTACCTTTCTATTGGGAACTGGTATTTGTTTTGGTAGGGTTTAGTTTGGGGGAAGGATGTTTCCCATTTGGACCCCCTCATGAAGCTGCCTGAGGTGTGTAGTGCCCTTGCTGCATGGCAGAAGCAGCCTGTGCCAAGGCCTGGTTTGGGCTGCAGAGGTAAGTAGAGGTGGGCACGATCCAGCTGCCTCATGATGAGCTGGTAGGCAGCAAGAACACACCTGCAGGCTGCCCACTTTGCTCCTTTCCCATGGCCATGGAAATCTGGGGCTTCATGGAGCAAAACATCCAGCTCTTGTGCCCTGAAATCTGAAAGTGTTGCTGAATGTAGTGGGAAGGGAATGCTGCAGCCTAAGTGGTGTAAGGACTGTAGTCAGGCATCCTAGGATAACAGCTGAAGGTGTGCAGCACTAGCAGTAACACAATCAGGAGTTGCTCAGGGATTAGATTTGGGAATATTATAAATTTTGGAAGAAGATCATACTTTTCCAGTACATGTTCTGTCAGAGTTGTGGAGAAGTCTAAATACAGACTAGGTGTAAATGCCCTGAACAGCACCGACTTCCTTGAGAGTGTTTCGGGCAAAGCGAAAGGAAATGAATCTCTTCTACTTGACTTCCTTGTTACTCTGTGTGGTCATCAGAAACAGATCAACCTTTTTTCCAAGGTTCCTTTGAGGATAATCCAGATTTCCCTTCCTGTCACTTTCTAGAAACTGTACCCAAAAAGGTAACAAATGGGGGAAACACCCATTTTCATAGACCTTGGGGCTTAAATTAGCCCCGAAGGCCTGTGTTAGTAGTAATTGCTAAAATAATTATTTACATTTGCCTCATTACATTTGTAATAGTTGTGGGTGAGTAGAGAATAAGGAAATCCAACAGAAAGTAAGAATATTAGTGGGCTTTCAAATTTTTCCCTGTGTATTATTTTTTCTTTTTCTTCTTGAATTGCAGTTTTTAAGTGAAAGTAGTCAAAAGTTTTTGTGTAGGATGCCTGTGTTTATAACTTGTACAAATTGTTTTCCAAATCTAGATCATTGACAAGGAGATTAATCCCTTTGTGGACAAGTGGGAAGAAGAAGGACAGTTCCCAGCGCATAAAGTGTTTAAAATCCTGGGACAGGCTGGATTCCTTGGTGTGGATAAGCCAACAGGTAGGCAAGTGTATAACTCCTGACTATTAATAGTGATACTCAATACATGAATTTGCTTCTGTCCCAGGTCAAAGCCTGCATTGGAATTCAGTGCAAAGTTTACTTACATTCCTCAGTCATATACATGCTGGTTACCAACTCAAATACACGAAATAACATTGTAGAGTACTAAAGTTGATATTCTTCTAAATACAAATGTATTTAGATGCATAACCTGTATGACTGTTATTTTAAAATTACGGAAACATCACTTCAATTTTCAATGTAAAATCTGTACAGTAACTTTTCTTCTGGATCCAGATACATATGAAATAATCCAGATCTTCATTAAAGAAACCAGAATTTATAGGCATTGGAAGTGTTTTAAGGTTTGGCTTATTATACTTCCTGAACATGCAACCTCTCCATGATTTCAAAGAATGAGGATTGTGTGGCCTTTAGGCCATTATCCCCTAAATTGTCTTTAAAATGCACTGTGCCAGCCCATTGAAGCCTGAACAGAACAGGAAGCTGATGACACAGAGAGCAGGTTTTTGTGTGTCTATGTATGTAGGTGACACAAAAATTCCAGAGGAATAGGAAGTGTTTCTGCTCTTCAGCTGAGATATATATTCTGCTATCTTTTTTGTTTATATGTGATGTAATATATATATATATATATATTTTGTTTAAAATGCTACTGTTACATGTTCAAATCAGAATTCTCAGTGATTTTCCCCCCATTTTCCTATATTCAGAGCAGCCTGAAGTGACAGTGTTTGAACAGTTAATGGCAGATAATTTTCTATATGGATCCGCTCACAGGGTTCTGTGCAACAAATTATGTCTTTTTTATCGCTTAATTTCAGAGGAAATATTCCCTCTTGAAATGAACTCATATTCTTACATTACAATGTGGAAGGTTGTCCCACAGCTGTTCACGTGTTAGATCTCAGAGAACTGTTGGGCTGTGATTGTCTGACAAATCCAATTAGGTCTGAGCTGGTATTTCTTTACAGAAATGCTGACAGTTCAAGATTATGCTTAAGATCTATTTAAAGGATAAATAGGATTACTGGGGGAGAGAGAAAACCACTTCGACTTTCTGCTATAATTGTTTGATAGGCAGATTTGAATTGCATCTTGGTGGGTTTCCTTTGCATTGCTGATATTCATGTTGGTTGTAATAATGGTGCATTGCACGGCTGACAGATTTCAGTTCTGCCTTCTTATATTCATCTCATGGCTTGCAGCGGCTTCAGCTGGGATAAGGAACCTCAGTGCTGAAGGTGCTGCACATAAAACATTACAGAGGTGGGAACTTTGTGTAATGGTCACAAAATAGCTGGACAAGAAATAACGGGAGTGAAATCTGGTGAAGAAGGGACTTGTGGAGGTAAAGCTGACACAGAAGGTTGCATGCGCTGATTACACTTGTCATGCTCATGTTTAAGACTACTTTACCTTTGGCTTTGATGTTTATGTCTAGCTGTTAATGTAGTTTATTTGACCTCTGCAGCTACATTTTATAAGAGGTATAAAAAATTGGCAAAATCCTCAGCAACCTGTGATCCATCTCAGTTCAGTAGTGTTGGGTACAGAAAGGGCACCAACTCCTTGGAACATGCTGTCTTTGCAGCATTCAGTTGTGCAGCAGAATGTCACCAGATCCAGCTTTGCTTTGTAATGGTGTAATGCCACCAGGTACATCCTGAAAGTCCTGAAACCTTCTCCTGGTGGTAAGTCAAAGTAAGGTGTGTAACAGCACAGTCGCACAACTTTGGCAAAGCTTGAAATTCTTTTTCTTCTACGCTTTGACAAAGTGCTTAGGCTTGCTGTATGGTTAGTGTATACGTAAAATAAAATGAAAAGATCCACGTTTTATACTCTGCTCAGCCATTTCTGTTATTTATTTGCTGTTTGCAGAGGAAGAGAAGTCTTAGATTTGAAGAAGCCAAGAGCAGCCAGGAGCTTTGGAGGGGTGTTGCAGGAGGTCTGAAGAAGGGAGGTTAAATAGATTTGAGGAGAGCAATTGCAGTGAGAGCACTTGTGGGTTGACAGTTTGCCCTACTTTCTCTTTCACAAACCAAAATTATCATGCTGTATCTCTTCAAAACCAGATCA
This sequence comes from Cettia cetti, assembly GCA_013401135.1. Lineage (NCBI taxonomy): Eukaryota > Metazoa > Chordata > Aves > Passeriformes > Sylviidae > Cettia > Cettia cetti. The sequence goes on from VZUI01032650.1 coordinate 21,370, forward strand.
TAAGACATTTTCTTTAGAGAACAGTGATTTTTTTAAAGTTAATTCACTTTAGTAATAGTTGCAGTTTTGAAATACAACTTTTATTGAATGTGTTTTCCAGGATCATGTTATCAAGTATGGAGGTGTTTTTTTCCTGCAGAAATAATTTTGAAGCTTTCTGATTGGGCAGAAATGGATTGCAAACTTGTTTTGCTTGGATAAAAGGAAACATCTGTTGGATTTCAGATTTTGTTGAAAGTGGACTTTTTCCTGTGTAAACACTATTCCCTTTATGAACAATGAGCTGCCTAATGGGAGTCAGTTTTTTAAAAGAACGTGCTTCACATGTGTCCCTTATCACTGGAAACTTTCTCTGTGTGGAGAGCTGATTTGGGGCACTAGTTGTATTGCAAAGGCTCCATCAACTCCCACTGTATGTATTTGTGGGCTACAAACTTGATAAAGCTTTTCCTGTATATTTTTTCACAGTTGTTTACACAGTAGTTGGTTCTAGTGAATATTGGCTGTAGTTCAGGATGTTCATTGGAGGTCATGTAAACACTGTGGGCAAAACTCAGGGATGCACACATAATTGGAGAATTTTTAAGATCATCAGTAGATTTAACTTACTGTCTGGTAAGTTCTCTGCCAGAGAAAGTCTTCTCTTTGAACCATTTCTCTGCTCTGGTATCCTTTACATGACTTAAAAATAGTGCATAGGTTAGTTTTCCTTAGTAAAAAAGTTTGCATTCTGTTACATTGCAAGGTTCTTCCTACTAGTAAAATACATAGTGAAAAGTGAACATCATTTATGCATAAAAAGAGTATTTTTGCTCTGTGCAAAATGTGCTTTACAGAAGTACTTCATTCAGGATTTAGAAGGAAAATCCAGCATCCCTATATACTTATTACTCTTCATTTATGTTTACTGTGTATTTCTCCATAAATTATAAAATTACTGCCAGTCCCAAAACTAAGGGCAAAAAATATTAGTGCAGGCAGCAGAAATATTTACCAGTCTTGGTAGTTTGCCATTGTCTGTTTTGCTAAGAGAAGTGGGCAAGACATATTCTTTGAACTGTTTTATGTGCAGATTAGATGAGATACTGGATTAAAAGCTGAAAGTGTCTATGTAGTTATTTGTGAACTTATGGTTTATGAATCAAAGCTTTGGCTGTTGCTAAAGTTTAGGATCTGTTGCCAAAAATGCAAGCTGAAAATGTGCTGTGTGCCTGCCTATGCCAATGCAGATGATTAAAAATTGTTTTATCAGCTGATGTAAAAGCACAGGAATTCTGTAAAGGATGGGAGAGAAAGATTTGTGGGAGGGCAATATCTCCTCTCCTGCATATTCACATGGCATCATTGTGAAACATGAGTGATAACAATGCCTGCTCTGGGTATTTCATTAGTGTTTACACTGGCAGTACTGTAGGAATATTTAGTGGAATGCGTTAGGATCTAGAAATAATTATGACAAGTTTGTTCAAATAGTAGTCTTCATTTATTGCTGTCAGACACTTAGCAGTGAACTTAAAAAATATGTTTTTATATATTTCAGGAAAATTAGGTAACTGTGGTACGATTTTCACATGGATGGGAAAGTGTAGTTCTACACTGTCTTCCCCCTTTCCCTACTGCTGGGACAAATGCCAGATTTGGGACTGGAGAAAGTAATAATTAGTACCCTTCTTGTCACTTCAGACAGAGAAACATCTAGTAAAACAGAAATGTTTCAAGTGATTGCTCTGCAATTGGAAAATGATGCAATACCTTCCCTTCAGAAAGCCTGTTTATTACAAGGGTCTCTGTGTTGAATGTGGGGGAGGAATATAGATCTATACTATCCTTTAGGCTTAGTTTTACTGTTTTCTTCACCACTTTACATTTCACTGGTGAAATGAGACCTTTTGAGAGTTTGGGCATGGAGGGCCTCTTGGAAAGAGTGTATGGGGTTATTTTTCCCCTTTCTGTAATACTAAGCCTTGTTATTATATAGAATGAACATAGGAGGACCTGGGAGGAGCAACAATTAGAAAGCAATTTAGTAGTTCAGGTGAAACAGGGTTTGATGGTACCTAGGAAAGTAAATGGAAGATATTCAGGTGGATAGAACCAGGAGGGAATTGTCAGGATTGAATTGAAGTGAATTTGTCAGAAGTGAATTAATTTGCCCCAAACCATTTGTGTACAGCAGTAGTGGACCAGCTACAATGCTTGTTCTTGGTTTAGTAGACTTAAGTATAGCCAGTTGAATTCACTTCTTGATTTTTTTCCCCACTATAAAAAGAGTGCAATAGTAGTTAATAAATAATAGTTGACTCTAAATGTTTGCAAGAGAAGCCTTTGGGCCATGTTTTCAGGCACTAATGAACCGGTAAATCAGCTCTGTCAAGTGTGTGCCAGCTATTATTTATACCTGTTTTGTAATCAAGAAATAATTTTGATAGGCCTCCAGAAAACAGTAGACCAAATCAGTCACTGCTTTATTTGAATCAATTTAATGACAAAATTTGTGACGTGTGGCAGGGGTTTGGAGACCTTGATCAAAAAAGTGTAAGGAATTTCAGGTGCTTATTGGACCTTCTAATCTTATGGATTGGATTGAAATCTCAGGAAAACAGGGTTTGCACCTGAGTTCTGTGTAGTTGGGACTTCTTTTTCCCTCCTCCACTGTTGTGAAATGCTGACTATTCAAGTCCCATCTAGTATCTTGCAAGTTCATGATGAAATGCAGTTGAAAATGGTAAGGAGGGGACAGTTTGTTTGCTGCATTTCACAGATCATCAGATATTTCTGATCAGATAGGGAAATGAGCACTTGAGTTCATATTTGGTTTTTTTTCTTCAACTGTGCACATGACTCGGGAAATGGTTGTGCTTCTTTTCTTTATGGCTGGTTGGGAAATGCAGTGATACCTCTGGGAATAGCTTGTTCAGCTATCAATAGCAGCCAGCAGATACTTAGTGAAGGACACCCAGTCTTTGCAGAAGAGATAATCTCCCTTTAAATATGTTGTTGATAGAGGGATCAGATTAGTTCCTAGGATTCTGCTTTTGTGCTTCGCATAAGGCAAATCCTCACACTTGTGGCTTGTAATGCACAACACAGCAGTACTTCCTGCAATTTAGGTGTGCTAATAACAATGTTATAAGTTATGTCAAAATTGTATTAAGAAGGCAATTTAAAATGTCTCTTCCCTGGAGAAAGTTAGAAGCATCTAACTGGGAGCAAATACTTATGTAGGTGCAATTAATGCTTGAGCTCTTGACACACATTTCACTCACAGCAGACCTGTCATGCCAGATTCACTTGTGTATCACAGGCTTTGCACAAACTGTCAGACTCACATGGTGTCTTCAATCTGACTAGGAGCACCTAGAATCTGCTTGCAGATTCTGTTACAAGCAGGGTGTTACAAGCAGCTATCACTGTTCTGTCCCTGTTCTGCACCTGTTCTGCTCTGGGTTGTGCAGTAGAGTCTGTCCTCTATTGTAGTTGACTTTCCTCCAGTTTTGTAAGAAATTGTTGTGTTTGGGGATTTTCAAAGGGATACATCTGCTAAAAATCTGATGTTCTTGATTTTATAATTGTGAATAAGAGAAGAATGCACACTAAAGAAAGTAGTTGAATATATTAAAGAAATACGAAATAATATAACATCTGAAAAGAATTTAAGGATTGGGACATTATCAAGTAAGACATACTGTTCAGGAAGTTTTTATTAGAAGAGTCTTGTTTATTCTTTATTTCTGTAGATCAAATAGCAAGACTGTCTCTTGACAAAGCTTGGCCATTGAATGATCTTATACTAAAATAACCTGGGTATTACAAATCTCTCTAATTTGCACCTAACTGTCTTTTCCCAGTCTCAAAATTCTTGACATCTGTCATGTACATAAATGACGTAATTTAAAAGCTTTCTGAAAGTATAAATGTACCTCTTACACTTCCATGTCAGTACACTGATTGTGGTGAGTTTGGGAAGATTATTTTTGTGAAGTGTAGGATTGATTCAGTTTTACCCACCCACTTTTGCATTATGAGCTGCTGGATGTGAAGTTTGATTTCTTCCACGGGGCTGAAGTGGGGAAGAATACTATTAAACAGTCACTTTGATGTTGACATGGAAAATCTCTGAAAAGCTGTTGACTTGCCAACACTTGCAGATCCCATTTTACAGATTTTGAATGATACCTGTCTTGAAGAGGGGATTCTAAAAGATTGCAGTAAAAGTTTGTTATTCCTAGTTGTGTTTCTACTCCCAGCATTTGAGCACGATAAATTGGAGTCCAGGCTGAGCAAGCCTGAACATGTGTGGCCAAATGAGAAGTGGAAGAAAAAAAAAAAAAAAAAAAAAAAAAGAAGAAGCAAAAGTAAACCAGAAAAGTTGGTTCTCCTTCTAACATTTCTAATCCCTGGTGACACAGTTCATGCAAAATCTCCACACATCATTATTAATCTAATCCCTGGGGATCTTGCATAAGGCCTTAGTCACTCCAGCGTCTGTAAGGAAGTTCAGAGGTCCCTGTAACAAAAAAAGTGCCTTTTTATACAACTCGAAAATCAGGTCATGTACCTGCTCATGGCAGGAGATTTGGAACTAGATGATCTTTATGGTGTCTTCCAGCCCAAACCATTCTATAATTCTGTAGAAGGGAGGATGTGCAAAGGCATGGAGCCAGTATTTGTGAATCTGTATGTGACAGGCAACTTGCTTACAGGATAAGTATGGCACATAACATTTAGTAGCTTGATATGCTACACTGTAAAAGACAAAAAGATGTCAGGGGAGAATAGTAATATGATGAATTTAGCTCCTTGGGACTTACTATTTAGATAAGGCTAGAGCTGGCCATTTAGGGTTTTCTTATTTGATGGACTGGAACAAGTGAGTTTGTAGGCAGAGATGCAGAGAACACAGAAATGTGTGTTTTAATCATGCTGTGTTTTGGGGAATAGGTATCATCATTTCACAACAAACCTGAAAGTTATCTATACCTTCTTATTTGTCATGAGTCTTATGTTTATACTGCTTTTAGCTCTACTTTGAATTAATTTTTTACTCTCAATTTATACTGATGTGCACATCAGAGAGCACATGGTATCTTCTACTAAGTGAATTAGGAAGTGAGAAAATTGGTTTTATTCCAAAATAATTCTAATAATCCCATTAAACTGGTCTGGGAACTGTTTGGATCCTACACTCTGGTTTGTTGGCATAACCCTGTTGAACATCTTTTATAGAGTTTCTTTAAATAATGCAAATTGTAATTCGTTGTAATAATTCATTGTAAATTTGAGATCCAAAAAATAAATCCAGGTACCCTCAGCTTCTCAGCTGATTTTTAAATTAAAAAAAAAAATTGAATTGTTTTTGAAGTGCTGATACGTTGGAGACAGGGGTGAAGGATGTTTTAAGACTTCAAAACTTGTTCTTCAGTCTGGATGATCTGACCAGTGCAAGGCAAATGCTTGGCTCATTTGTGGGGAGGCAAATGGGTATTTCCGGCTATCATAACTTGAATTGTAAATAATGCAACTCTGAGGGATGTGTAAATTCCCAAGTTCCCTGAATGAGAGGCTCAGGTGCATGCAATCACTCTTTCGAAGTGTAATATATACTCCATGTGGAAAAGTAATATTCTCTTCTGTGTAGTACTTTGTTGTGATAAGCATGCTTGTATATACATTGTAAATTTTTGCATATATTGCATTAAGGTGTATCTTATTTTATACATAATTTGTATATATACAGAGAGAGAGTGAATCCTTGTTTCTTTGTGTTCTATTAAATCTTAAAACCATAGTATACCAGTTGGATGGGACCTCAAGCATCATCTGTTTCAATCTTTTTTGGCAAAAACATGGGCTAGACAAGATAGCCCAGCACTTTGTCCATCTGAATCTTAAAGATATCCAGCACTGGGGAATTCACCATTTCTCTGGTGAGACTATTCTAGTAGCTAATTGTCCTCACAATGTGAAAACGTTTCCTTGTATAATCAGAATCTCTCAGGAGTACCTTGTACCCATTACCACTCGTCTCCTTCACATGATTTCTTTTAAAGAGAGAGTCTCCATATTTGATCATCTTTGTGGCTCTTCTCTGAACCCTTTCCAGCCAGCCCACACCTCTTTTGTGTAACAGGAACCAAAACTGAACACAGTATTCCAGGCATGGCCTGACGAGTGCTGAGTAAATTGGGATAATGACCTGTCTTTGCTGGTGTTGTTTGTGCAGCCCAGCATCCTGCTGATTCTCTGTGCTCACTTGCTGAACTTGTCCACTAGGACCCTCAGGACTCTTTCCACAGAGCAGTTCCCCAGACAGATAAATCCCCGTCCTGCTTAGGTAAGATGTTCTCTCTGCAGACTAGCATCAGCATGCTGGAAGTTCATTGTGGTGGTATTAATGGGTTTTGTTTTTCTGGTTTCCTACATGTTTTAAAAGAATGGTGCAGAGAGCACCTTGTAAATGAAAACACACAGCACTTGGGATTGATATCCACAGGGTCATCAATGCAATGTGAAAACAAAGAATGGGAAAGTAGCAAATCCCTAAGGCTCTGTGAAGTCTAAGCAGGACTGGTGGGTTGGATGTGCTGGGCAGAGTTTGTGGCAGTCTTGCTTCTGCAGTGTGCTGCCAGTAGAACTGGAGTAGCTGTTTGGGTTATTTTGCAGCTGACCTTGCTGACAGAAACATTAGGAAGAGAGGTGTCAGAAGTTTATTGGGGCAGAGGTTGGGGACCTGGCACGGGATTTGGGAGGAAATGGGAAAGAAGCTGCAAGACAGGGTGAAGATTTGTTTAACACTTTTATTCCAGGTGTGTTTGGTTTCCTGCTGTCATTTCAAAGTCATGAGCATCTGGAGGAAATACAGTTTCACCCTGTTTGCAGAGGAAAAAACAAATAGGACAAGTGTGTGTCAGTTTTAAAAAAAATTGTGAAAAAGAAGTTGAAACAAAACTTCATTTTTAAAATTATTTTCCTTCCATCCACTGAAGAAACCATTTAAATACCTTAATCTTTTAAGGTTTTTTCACTAACATAAAGAGGTTGGAACCTTTTTTGAGTGCAGAGACTTGTGAAAAGTATCTGTATAAGTATTTGAAGTGTGGACCAACTGTGAGGGATAAAGTAATAAGGAAAGTGTCCTTCCATTCACCAGAATTGTACATACACTGAAATTTAATTTAATTTTTCTGTTTTACAGAAAAGTTTTTGAAGTAAGACCTCAGTGTCAGGTTTTTTCCTGGGTTTTTTTGCCTTTGTTTTGTTTCTTAAGCAGAGGCATGGGAGACCATTTGTGATAAACAAAGTCCTTTGGAGGGCAATGTATTTCCTGAATAATGTGTCTGTTCTCTTTGTACCCTTCCTGGGTGGCCTAGAATAGCTGATTTCTGTTATCTCTAGGGCAGTAGTTTTAGTTTTCCATAAGACTACAAGCCTGCTCTGTGGTCTTGCCTGCTCTGGGAGATACCTTCAGGCTGGTGGCAGGCGCCAGGAACGTGGCATGACTCTGGACGAGGGCAGGAACTTCTTGCGTGGGACTTTGGAGCACCATGACTTGTGTACATGCAGTTCCCTTGAGCCTGTGAGCTGGCAAAAAAAGAGCATTTGCCCAGAACCTCAACCACTTACAAATCAGCTTCACTTTTACAGCTGAAAGAAGAAACAAAGATGGAATCAATGAAAAATTTCCTTCAATGTATATCACAGGGGAAGGTGTTTGAGTTTTTCGTGGCATCATTGAATGCTTTAAAATTCTTTGAAGATAACTTGAGTCAGCATTTCTTCTGGTCCTAATATTGTGTGTCAGAGGAAATGAATGGGACTGTTCTCACCCTTGCTTTATTATTCAAGAACAGAGGTCTCTCAACAGAGCAGATAAGTGACTAATAAGCCTTCTGAAAGGAATTTTTTTTTTCCTTTTTACATTATGTATAACCTGTGAAACTTGCTTCACAGAAATCACAGGGAGCAAGGTTTAACAAGAATCCAGAGGCTGTTAAAAAATATACAGATGGTGGCACCATCCATAGTTACTACAGGGAGAGTAATTGTATTTCTGATCATCAGCTGCTCACTTGGCAGGTGAATACATCATTTCACAGCTTCCTGTACTCTGTGGCCTCACCAACTCCCCCCTGAATAGTATATCTAGACTGCTTCTTGAGCTGGAGTCTAAGTCTGGCAAAAGCATTCACAATACATATTTCAGCTTGTTCAAGAGCCTTCCCCAGCCCAAGAAAGGAAGCCTTTAATTAGTCACTGAACTGTAAAGTTTGAAAAAGACCTCTTAGATCATCAAGTCCAACCATTAACTCAGCACTGCCAAGTTAATTTTTGCACTTTTCTCCATCTTTGTATGCTGGAATGTGAACATTGGAATGTTGTATGTTGGAATTTCTCCATCTGTGTATGTTGTGAACATGTGTTTTACAGGTCATTAGTATCCATATTTATTTTCTAAATCTTACCAATTGTTTTCAGCCACATCTGTCTGTGTTTCCCACTCAGTCTCATCTCTTTCTTCTTGCTTTTTTTTCCCCTTGAAAGGATTCTGGTGGGTACTTGTGTAACTTTCATAACAACTTCTATTTGCTCCTGCTTCTATTTTAACTGATTTTGGAATGACTATAGGTAATAAAAATATTCTGCAAAAAAAGTAATGAACATTTAGGTTTAAGGAGGGGAGGAATCATCTTTTATGAGCAGATATTTTTGGTATTACTAAACACCTCAAGGTTCTGAAGACTGATAATATTGAGGCTTTTTAAATCAGCATAAATCACCAGCTGTGCATTTATTCTTCAAAGTCAGTGCCATTTAAGAGAAATTTAAACAGACTTTGCATTGTGTGGAAAGCTTATGAAAGATTAAATTGCGTTTTTTTTTTCCTCAATCTAGTAACATGCTGTGTTTCCTTTACCTGATCTTTTGTTTGTTTTTGCTCAGTAATCTTTTTGTGAGTGATCTTATGGACGATAAATAGATTATCTTACTCATTCAGCATTTTCGTAGAATTTTGCTTTCCAATTTTCTCTTCTCACAGCTGAGCAGTTCAGGCTGAATCATCTGGTATCATGGAATTCCATGTTTACAGATCAAACCAAAAAGCCTCTGAAACCATTTTACTGGCTTTTGGGGCTTTGATTGTTTGCTTGTTTTAGGTGGAATAATGAGGGGGGATTTCCCCCCCAAATTTTG
>VZUI01032650.1:30594-66976 GCA_013401135.1 Cettia cetti
CCCCCCCCCCCCCCCCCCCCCCCAAGAGCAATAGCATGGGAGCAATTTGCTCTTCTATAGCTGGCCTAAAGGAGCTGTTAGTTGAGTTTGTCACTCAAAGCTGGTCAGGAAATTCTTTCCAGTGTGTCCAGATGTTTCCTGTGCACAAGGCTGCTGTCATACTTGGCACATGATTAAAAAAAAAAAAAAATCACACTGAGGCTGCTTTTTATTTTGCTTTTGAGGAGGTCTTTCGGCACCATGGATGGAGGACAGTTTTGCTGGTTGAACAGTGACATTGTGCTTGGGATTGTTTGGAAGAACAAAAAGGAAGCATGTAAAGTTTTTATTTATTTATATTTAAAGCCTTACACTAATTCATATTCTGCAGATGTCAGGTTCAGTATTGTTTTAAAAAAGTAGTTATGCCAGCTGATACTTTTAGCAGTGCTGCATTTCAAAGGAGGAGATTTTGGCATCTTTGCATTCTGGGGGGTGTTTGAGCTGATCACAATGCATCCTCTGATCTCTGTGGATTGTATTATTCTTTTACATCCTTCTGCATGGGAAAAGTTGTGTAAGCTGTACGTTCTGGTTGTTCCTGTAAAACCTGCTGGACCTATAAAGGAAACAATTATGCACTTGCTACCTTTGGACAGGTCTCACCTGGACTCCTTGGCACCACACTAACGAGATGCCAAGATAAACTGGATTCTCTCAAGAATAAAGGCAGTTTCCTACATTTTCTCCCTATGTCCTTACAACACAATGTTGGGAATCCCATCCTCTATTTCTGCCCAGGTTGAAACTGTGTGTCATCAGATCCCATAGCCCCAGAGGAGGATGTGGAAAGAGGAGAATACAAGAGGAAATAAATACCAGGAGGAAACTTCTTTACATACAACTCATTTTGACAGGAAATGTCCTGCTCCTTCCAGCAGAACTTTGTAACTATTTTCAAGACACTAATTTCACTTCATTCCAATTTTGCATTTATTTCTTACTACTAAGAATCCAGTTTCTTCTCTCCTAGAAGATAGGTGAATACTTTGGTCTTTGAAAAGTTTGCTTAATCATCAACTTAGAGTCACCAGCAGATCTTTAATGCACATCAAAGGTGTTATAAATTCTGCTAAAGATGCTACATTAGAAACTGAAGGAACTCTCAGTTTTGGAGGTGCCCACTGAACATGTTTCTGCAAATTGATTGTGCAAGAACTCGCCTGGCCTGTAAAGTCACTGCATTGTCTAACCCATAAGCAGCTCCAGGGATTTCAGAGTACCACCTCTTTGGGTGGATCAGATTCTGGCCACTGCACAGATTCTATGGTGCTACCTGCTAAATTAGGGAAGGGAGGGAAAATACCCATTTTTTGTTCGGAAACTGGAAAAACATTGGAAGATAATGAATTGGACTCTCTCTAAAGATATTTTTCAAGCAGTTTAGTTAGGTGTCTGAAACATAAAACGTGCAAATGCAGAGGATTAGAAAAATCTTCCGACTTTGATCTTGCTAAAGGTTTAACAGGTTTAATTGCTCCCAGGTTTCAGACAACAGACTTAGAAACAATCTAAGATGCAAAAACGAAAATGATGGGGTTACAGGAGATTTTTACCATTGCAGCAACCACTCTCTAGATATATAGCATAGTATGGTTTCTGCAAGGAAAAATGCACAGCAAAGTGGGGAGTGTGGAGAGGAGGACACATGCTATGGTGTACCTTGTGCCTGCATGATGGGCACTCAGGAGACATCCTCATTCTGTAGTCCATAGAAGACTATATCTTCTGTCATAGTTTCAAGCTGTCTGGGATTCATTCTGAGTTCCGTGGATAGGCTGTCCAGCAAGGCTTTAAAATATTTTGCCTGGATTTGGGTGGTTGTATGTTTGTGGTGTGCACAGTCTTCTGCTCATGGATTTAGTTGGGAGAAATGGAATAGAGGGTGGCTATGTAGACGTGGCTGGTAGGTCTGGGGGCTGAACCTGCTCCCTCTCCCACCACTCCAGTGAGCACTGTAATTAGTGTGTCTATGATGAAAGGTGGAAAAAACCTCCAGCAGAGACTTTCCCTGTCCTGATGAGACATGAAGCAGCACATGTGAAGGGTGGTGATCTCTAACAGTGGCAACCATCATCTCCTTTCCTGTCATTAAAATGAAGATACTGGTAGTGCTTGAAAGAAAAAATAGTAGATATTTTTACATAATTTTCCCTTCATTTCACTACTTTATTTATTCAATGGGTAGTTGTGAGCTGTATTCTGTAAATGTCTCCACATGCTGAAGGATCTAATTTTTCATGTGGGAGTACAGAATAAACTTTAGAACACAAAAGGTTGCATGGAAAGGAGGCATTAATTATACAAAATTACCATCAGAAGGCAGATTATTATACAGAAGATTCTTTTTAACATTATGAAACCGCTTTCAATTTAATACTAAGTCTGAACTGACAACACTCAAAAATAATCACAAAGCTTTGGAGTTTAATTTCTTGTAAGGGAGTATCCTTAAAGGTAGTTGTTGACAAAGTTGTAAGTTTGTTGACAAACTTGCTAAGTTTGGGGGGAGAGAATATTTAAATATAAGTTCTGCTGAATAATAATAATAAAGGGATTAATTAAAATAATTAATTTCTGATAATAACAGAACTTGGTGAGAAAAGGTGAAATGGAACAATACCAGAATTCTTCTCTGAGTCCCAAATATCCATGAGCTGTAAAATATGAGAGCAGCCCTGCGGAGAATAACACTGCAGTTGGCCGTACTGGTGGGTGAAAAGTGGACATGACCTGGCAAATGTGCATTCATAGCCCAGAAAGCGAAAATTATCCTGGGCTGTATAGAAAGCAGTGTGGCCAGCAGGTCGAGAGAGGTGATTGTCCCGGTCTCCTGCAGTGCTGCATCCAGCTCTGGGGTCCTCAGCACAGGAAAGATGTGAGCCTGTTGGAGCGAGTCCAGAGGAGGGTCACAAAGATGATCAGAAGGATGCAGCACCTCTCCTATGAGGAAAGGCTGAGGGGGATGGTGGTGTTCAGCCTGGAGAAGAGAAGACTCCAGAGAGACCCCGTAGCAGTCTTTCAGTACCTTAAGGGAGCTTGTAAGAAAGGTGGGCACAAGCTCTTTAGCGAGGCCTGTAGTGACAGTACAGGGAGTAATAGTTTTAAATTAAAAGGGGGTAGATTCAGATTAGATGCAAGAAAAAAACCCCATCTTTTACAATCAAGTTGCTGAAGCTCTGGAACAGGTTGCTCAGAGAGGTGGTAGATGTCCCTTCCATGGAAACATCCAAGGTCGGATTAGACAGAGGTCTGATCTAGTTGAAGGAGTCCATGCTCAGCACAGGAGGGGTTGAACTGGATGGCATTTAAAGGTCGAGCCAAAACATTCTATGATTCCACACAGTTCATTTCACAGGCATGCAAATGTAAACAAAAGCTTGCAAGGAAAAGGATTGTCTTTTATTTGATGTATTGTTTAAAAAGAAATAAGAAAATTAGGCAGCAAATAAGGAAAATCAAAACAACATAGGCACTGATTTGTCAGTGGCTAAAGTTGCAAAATGTGAAATAGACAGCGGTGATGTAAGACTTGAGTTTTGCAATAATCCCTGGATTTTGAGCTGCACAAGCCCTTACATGTTTCCTTTTTATCGGTAAATATGCCAGTTTATTTTAAAAGTAAGCAAACAACAACAACAACAAATCACAAAAAAACCCCAAAAAAACAAACACCACAGAAAACCAAACAAACAAAAAAAACCCCAAAATATCAACCAAGAGCTACACTTATGGGGTTATTACAGTGAGATGAAAATGCTCGCATGGTTATAATTCTTTTTGCTTGTATCTGGAGGCCACCAGTGTAACCAGGACCATGGTGCTGGGTGGATGGTGGGTGCCCACCTGCAGCCAGGCTTCACAGCTGGGAGCTGAAATACAGATATGGCAAAGTCTGGAGCAGAGCCAGAAAATGAACTCTAAATTTGTGAGTCTGGGAAGCTGTGATGAATGCGGGAGACAGGAGATTCCTGATCAGGATGGTTTGTTCTTGCTCTCAGAAAATCTCAAGGGAGTATCTGTAGTCCAAGACTTGGAAGATCCCAACAGATGATCCTTGTGGAGAAGTGTTTACCTCCAGCATCTCCCAAAATCCCTGCTCAGCTTTCAACCACACTTCCCGCTCTTGTCTGTGATGGTTTTGAGTCAAGTTTGTTTGGGCAATGTTTTAAAAACATAGTAGAAAATGTTCTTGCTATTCAGGTATCAGGCTGTGAAACCACTTGGCAGGGGTGGTTTTATTTCAGCTGACTCTGGAGAATCTGAAGAATGACACAAATGCATTTTTAATGGTTAGCTGCAATTTTAATCATAAGTGTAACAAATTGCAACCAATCAGGGTATCATTTAGAGTGAAAAATATTTCAATGATATGAGGTAATTCCAAAGCACAGGGCCAAATGAAAAAAACCACGTTCAACGTAGGCTTTGAACTCACCATATTTGTGAAGCTGGTCAGTAAAAAGAACGATCAAAACATTGCTCTTCATTTTTGTATGTGAGATGTGTGTCATCTGGAAAAGAGGAAACTGGAGGGATTATAGTCAATATTTTTCTAAGTTGATCCTCTGTTAAAACCATATGTCAACATATATCTTCTGCTTGCAACAGTATTTTCAACACTCAGCTTCTGGCTGAGACTTGGATAATTGAATATAGCATCCCTGTTTCTTGCCTGTGTCTTTTTAGCTGCTATGGGGCAAATATCACCTCTCTTTAATTAACCTCTGTGCAATAAAAGGGCCGAGTGCTACTTATTGGGTTTTGGCTCTATTGAACATCAATGAGAACTGGGAACATACTTGCAATTTTATTTTTTTGAAAACTGAGATTGTAATGAGAGAGAGTAAGTGATGTGATAAATATGCTTTCTCTTTGTTTGCCTCCTTAGAACATCTTTCCTTGTTGGTTTTGAATTAAGCCTTCAAGCTGCCTGGAAGGATGTAACCAGATCAGTGAGTCTGTCCCAGGTGTGTCTGTGCTGCAGCCCTCCCCTGTCTCCCAAAATGATTACACTGTTGCAGTGCAGAGCAAGAGAATGATGAGAAAATGGTAACTACTGCTTGCAGTGATTTTAAGGGCAGCATCCTCACTGACTTTAATAAACCTGGATTAAAGGGCAGGAGATGTCTAATGCAACTTCTCTGTAACCAAGGGAAGCTCCCTGAGCCACTCACAGAGATACCACCCAGGGGATGGGCAGATGTCACCATGCCCCCTTTCTTGTCCAGAACAGGACAGAACAGTTTTTAAAGTTTGGGCAAAGAGATACCTGTGATAAAATAACACCAATGCTACCTTGTCTGCAGCAGCAATCTTGGGAAGCAAGGAGGTGGGGGAGCACTGAAAGCTGTTTTTATGAAGCTGTGATGTGGTTTGTGTCAGTTTCCTAAAAGAACTTCTTACTTTGTTAAGTGCTCAGTTTCCTTTAATTTTTTGGGATATTATGAAGCTTAGCCAGATTAATTTGAGGTCCCAAAGATAAACAGTTCCTGAGTGTCTGAGCAAGTCCGTAATGCCTGAGAGGAGAGAGACAAGAATATGTGCCACCAAGAAAAGAAATGTGGTGTGAGATGAAGCTGTTCAGTCTCTTGGCCCAGCTGAGGTGGCTGCATTTAGAGCTGCTTACCCAGTACACCCCAGCCTTTTCCTGGCTGCAGCCCAAGGGTCCGAAGTGGGGAGCTGGTGGTGCAAAACCTGAGCATAGAACAGGGGGAGCAGAGCATCTGGAGCTCGGACAGGATTTCCCTCTACATGATGGCAAGAAATACCACAATCTAAGTATTTTTTGTTTGCTGGGTCACCAGGCAGAGTAGTGATCATCACTCATGCCATAAATATTTATAGAAAAAAAAATCCATTCCATCTTCCACTTTCACTGAGGTATTTATCCTCACTGTTTCTCTCTTTGTTGTCAGGTTACCCACCTGATTCATTTTTCATCACTCTACACTTGTGGGCTAATGTAATGTAATATTCAGGTATCTGTGAGAGGAATTACTATGCTGTTTTTGCAGGAGTGCTTTTTTACTATATATTTTATATGCTGGCAATGGAGTGTTTCTGTATTGCTTTGAGATGGTACATTATTATTGTTGAGTGTATTTTTTTTCTTTTGGATATGTTCTCAAAGCCTGTACTGGTTTGGTTTTTCTAAGAAAATCTTTATAAATCCATTTTCAGCAGCTGTGCTTTGCATATTCATGCATTTATACATATTTTACACAGCCTTAATATGTTGAAGAAAAATCAGGGGTCAAGAAGAAGCTCACAGATCCAACTGATGAGTTCTAGTAAATGCCCTTAAATCCTTTGTGCATTGGGAGTGGGGCACAGATACACCTCTCCTGGTGCTTTTTTTCATTTATTCCTTCAATATTTAATTAGCATGGCTTACTCACTGTAATTTTCAGTGAGTTTTTAACATATTTAATTTGAAACTAATTAGACCAATTCCCTAACTATTAACTACCCAAACTTGCAGATGTGGGAATCGTAAGTGATCAGTCCATGGGAAGACCCTGGGTACAGTTTTATATCAAGGCTTAATCTCAGGTGTGGCTGTACAGATTTAGGCAAATCTCTCCAGCTTTCTCTGTGCCCCTTTTGTCCTTTGGAAGAGGGAGGAGGGGAATGACATAACAACCTCAATGTTGTGCTTGGCGTGTGTCCTGCGAGGAGAACCAGGTCAGCCCCAGGCAGTGGTGTTCAGTCATAGTGTCTGAAACAAGAGTCAGAGTGGCAAGACATAGCTGGTGAAGATATGTGCATACAGGTGTGTGTGTTATGGTACAGATATGTTTGTGTGTGCATATGCATGTGTGTGTGTTATGGTACATATATGTTTGTGTGCACATATGCATGTCGTGACGCATCAGAGTCACAGAATGTCTCAACTTGGAAGGGACCCACAAGTATCACAGGGTTCAGCTCCCTGCCTCTCTCAGGACTATCTAAAACTAAACTATATGACTAAGAGCATCATCCAAACACATGTTTTCCAGTCTTTAAATTGAACAGTTTTTATTTTGCCATAATTTTAAATGGTGAAATAATTGTATTGCTTGTGGAACATCGTATTTTTCTGGGGCTCTTTCCTGACTGGATTTGCAGATATGGGAGTCTGTGCAGGAGACTCGTTCAGTGTCCCAAAGTGGTCATATTTCTGGTTGGAGATTTGTTAATCAGCAAGTGAAATTTCAGTTAAGCATTACAAACTCTTAAGTTTTCCACTCCTTCTTCTGGGCAGATGGTCATTACTGTAAGCTTGCAATAAATGTGTCATACTGAAACTTACCAGTTTGATTGAAGTGAGGAAGCTTGCTCATGCTTCTTAACTCTTGTGGTTTTGTGTAAACATTTCTTAAGCAGTCTCAAGTTTTCATAAGGAGCATACACCTGAATCTCATTGTTACTTCAGTAAAGACACAGAAGCCTAGATCTCACTCTCAGAAGAATAAAAAGGAAAATTATGCTTTTTTTTTTTTTTTTTTTTTTTTTTTTTTTTTTTTTTTTTTTTTTTTTTTTTTTCATTTTCCAAAACAATGCTGTCCATTTTTCCTTCTGGTACCTTGGTTCTCACCTGAGACTTTAGTCTTGCATCTTGCTGAGTGGTTGGATATGACTTGTTAGTAGGGGATTTGCAGGGATGGAAGCATTGCTGTGGTGTGCTGTGCAAATCCTGCCCAGACAGTAGTTTTCCCTCAGACCTGCAACCCTGCCAGGCAGCAAAAGGTGTGGATGGCAGAGCAGAGTGCCTGTCTCAGAAACCACCATGCAGCTGTGGGGTCTGGTCATGCAGCAAAGTGCAAATTAGACTTTTCTGTCCCATCATTTGTTCAAGTGGCAGCATGAACCCTGCTTCTACCTGAATAAGTCAGGACAGCAGTAACTGATAGGAAAATACTAGCAAGATTTATTTCTGTGTGTTTACAACTGTTCCTGGTGTGGTGGCAATAGGCATTCCAAATGAGTTGCTGCAGGTGCTCTGCATTTTCAGGGACTGTCAGCTGCTGTAAATCAGTCATGCACTGTGACTTTCAGTGTTTGTTCTTCATACTGACATCAAAACTGTGCCTGCATTCATGCTTGTCTCCCAGCCTCCCATTGAAGGAGGGAATGAAAGAAGCAGTGCTGTCTCCTGAAACACATAGAAGATGAAGTGTACCTATTTTCATGAGAATATTCATGAGGAGCTGCACACTGAATGACTTGAGTCTGTGTTAGTGAGGTTGACTACAGATTCTGTCACCCTTCATATTTGGATGACAGTAAGATGAGTTACTTGGGATAAAATTGGATCTGCATGCACTTGGTTGCTCTAAATCCCAAGCAGCAATTGAGAATATTCTTAAGTAAGGAGTCTTTTACTCTGTTATCTATAGTTAATGCAGTATACATTATTGGCAAGGAAAGCTGTGGTTAATTTGTTTAAAACTGTAGAAATAGCAGAGCCGTTTTCCTAGCACATGCCATGTCTAGTGGCAATAATTAAAAAAAGAAAAAACAACAAAAACTTAGATCTGTTTATAATTTTTTAACTCACTTTAGTTTCCTATGATTCTTTTTTTTTCCCCAAGTGAAAAATACTAAAAAATACCATTTTATATATTGCTAGAGACAAATAATGTATTTTATCTAGTTTAATTTGGTCTGTGATCCTGATTTATTTTTTTTTTAGCCATCTGTTTGTCAGCTAGAAAGACATTTTTGAGAGGTCTTTTTGTTTGACTGTTGGAATAACTTTCCTGCTATGCTGGACTGATTCTGCCAGTAAAAGACCTAAGTTCATTAAGTAGCGCTGAACCATATTCTGCTGTCAGAATTTGGCACTTATCCTTTATGTTTGAGCAGAATTTGATTCCATTCTTTATTTTAAAAATTTGTTTTCCTTTTTCTCTTTGCTACAAGGCTGCTTTTCTTTCTGCATCTGTTTAACACTTGTGTTGCAGAGGTCATCACTGTAATTACCAGTGAAAGCTCAAAAAAGAGGGAATCAATCTTTTCTGTGTTTCAGGGAATTTTCATCTGCAACTATTAGGACAAAAACTAAATTAACTGCATATTTTACTAACACTGAGGACGGGTTTGGAATGGAAGCTATTATCTGGGCATGTCTTGGCCTGAAAGTTTTTGGCAAACTAATGAGGTCACGGAAGAAATTAAGAAAGCTCAAAGGATTGATCTGTAGGAACAATTTAAGAGCTCTCTAGTTGAGCTATGGAGTAATTAGAGTCATGTGAGTGTGTCTGGCATAAACAAGGAAATGAGGATATGTTTAGGACAGTCGAAGAAAATGAGAAATATAGGCTGAAAGACTGCCAGCAAGTGAAATGCTGAGATTATCACTTTTCACCAGAAGTTGGAAACCTTACTGGTGAAGACATACCAGTTGTATTGATGGAGAAGATACGCTGCTGGGACTCAGTCTTCTGGGACTTCCTGTAGAGGTTCTTGGCTTTCTTTCTCATGTCCTCAAGTCTTTAATCATCATTAAGAGCATCTTTATAGATAAGACAGATACAAATAAGTCTCTTTTCAATGAACAGTGCAAGAGTATGAATAATGAAAAAAAATGAGGTTGGTATTGCTAATAGGCAGTTTGTCTTTGGAATTTCTATATATTTGTTCAGAGTAAGTGTTTATTAAACAATTTCAAGCACATTTATAGGTTGGTTTTCTATTAGCAAACAGGCAAAAAGACAATTTCTGACTGCAAATTATTTGATACGCACATTTCAATCACATATATATTTATTGTATAAAAAGTTTTGTTCTATTTCTGTGTAAAATAAACCTGGCTTATGTCATCATTGCAAGTAGTGAAAAATGTTATGTCATTTACCATGCTAATGAAAAAATAATCTCAACTGTAAACAGAAAAAGATAAGTAAAAACCCGTCAATCTTCAGTATTCATGCTGCTCCCTCTAGACAGTTTTAGTCACATTGAATTTAGAGAGTGTATGCCATGTAAAGACTTCTAAAGTAAATTTTGGGGAACAAACCACCAAAATTGCTGTGGTTTTCTTCATATCTTTTGTTATTCTGTCACGTAAAAGACCCAGATAGAGTATTAAACAGACAAATATACTCCTATATAGAGGTCGGGTATGGGACAGGAGGTTTTTCACCCACATCTAGTTAGGTTTTGCATTATACAGACAGCCCGGTTGGGATTGGTGACGCACACTAAAGAATGTGTAGAGTGGCCATTAGAATTAGAAAAAAGGGAGCATTAAAGTGGAAGCATACCTTCGTGCCACAAAGGTTCTTAAAGAGCCGGTGTAAATTTTACAAATTGATTTTAAAAAGTATCCTTCTAATAATTAAAGGTGGGGACCCACTGTATTGTGCAGGGAGATAGCATAACCAGTGAAGAATACTGTGGTATAATTTAAAACTATCTCCCACGTTTTATACCAGTTATTTTGTAACTCTTCTATTGCTTCAGGCACTGGTGATTGTGGGGCTGAGAAATGGGGAAACAAACGGCCAGAGACAAATTATTCTTAGGCTGGAATAACAGCAGAGCTTCTGGCAGCACCATAGTGTGACGGCCATGGCTGCTCCAGGAGTTAGAAATTCTTCTCCTGCTGATTTCTGCGTGCAGATGGAGCAGTGGTTCACTGTTATCTTCAAACAGATAGTCTGTTATGTTCAAACCAGTCCACACAGTGGGATGAGGAAAATGAGAGTCCCCTCTGGTAAAAGTCCCAAACCTTTACCTTTATCTATTTGGGGCTGCAGTCTCTGTAGAGCTGTGAGCCCTCACCCAGTTGTTAGGTTTGCCCTGTACATGCCCATTTCCATGGAGGCCACTCATACCAGACAAGATTATGGGATGGCAATCAAAAACCTCAGTCTGTTAAAGCTGAGTGCCTCTGAGTGGTGTAGCCGGGTTGTTTCTCCAATCTCTAGCTGCCTCCAAAGAAGCTTTTTGTTACTGTTTGCTTTTTCCGGGAGGAATCTCCAGTTAAAGCACATACCAATTTAGTCATGAGGATTCATATTTCCTTCCATTCCTTGCTTCATTGAATTCATTTTAAAAATAAAATACTTTTAGTCCTAAACTTCCTCCTCCATTGTTTTTTGCAATGGTGAGCATCACTCTACCCAGATGTCCTTCTTCCTTTCCATGAGCTTCCCTGAAATGGTTTCTCTGTTGTGTTCCTTGTTAATTAATGATAGTATTCTCAGCTTCAGGGTGGGGTGGTTTTTTTTTTTTCTCCTTTGGTTTCTTCAAGACTGTGATAAAATCCCAAAACTTGTATATCAAGAGACTTACTTGTTATACTTGTGTTAGTTATCTTGCAGCATCTTCTTTGTCATAGAGACCACCATCACAATAGTAAATTGCAGGCAAATCACTTTTACCAAAGTCCACTTTTACTTTGTCCACACCATCCTCCTCCATGTCTTTTAATAGTTTTGTACAGTTTTGCTGTCATCATTAGGGGAAAACAACTTTTCATCTTTTTGGTTAGTAGTAAGGCATTTTAGAAGAAAGGTCATAGTACAATACCAGGGCTTTATTGCCTCACTGGCCATTTATTTTGAAGACATATAAAATGCTTCTGTGGTTATGCAAGGAGATAAGAAAATGAAGGTAGATGAATGGGTAAATGAAAGATTAAAAAGTACAACTGTTCGGCCTCTCTCTTTCTTAGCAGTAAAGGCCTGATAGCAGGTAGTGCCTTGTATCTCTAAGTGAATCTGGCCATCAAGAAATGGGGAGGCAGCAAGGCAGTGTGGGGAGCTTAGGGCTTTTTTGCTTAGCAATTGGCAGAGCACAGCACTGTGGCCATTGTTGACAGCAGTTGAGAAACTTAGCTAGAGGTCAGATTAAAACAAATAAAGTGGGTCAACTGGGAAACATTAGGAATAATTAAATTCCAATATGATTAGTTTTTATATAACCTTGTTGCAGCATATTCTCCATTGCTGGCAGGCTAAACAAAGAGGTCTCCTGATCCAGCTGGAAAATCTGTATGAATTTGGTTTGGATTCTTCCATCGTTTCTTTGTTTGTAATCAACAAAACAATCAGATCAATAGTGCCCATTCATTTTGCTAAGATATTCCAAAAACATCCTGAATGTGGCATAAAGAAGATAAATCTTCATTAATATAAGAAACAGGACTGAGTGAAGCACAGTGCCCAAAGCTGCATTTACACTGATAAAGACCTTTCATTGAGGAAGAAATTAGGGAGCAGTTTCACCCCAGGTTAGAATGGAAAACACAAAGCAGGGAATGGGATTTGTCTGAAGACAGTTCTTAGCTCTGGAAAGTTGGCATGGAAGGGTACACTGAGAGATGGAAAACAAACAAAAATCATATCAAGGTTTGTTTGATTACTCAATGATATTCATCTTCAAATAAGAGTAACCAGTTTTTTTTATCTCTTCATTCCAACACAGTAAATCTTGGTAGTTCTTCTCTTTTGCTTAAAGTTTTAGCCTAAAGCTTTCTGGAAGCTAACAGGCTGCACACATCTTCTCAGCTGCAGGGCAAGATTAAACAGAACTCCAACAGCTCTAACCACTCCAACACAAAGTCAGGAGCAAGCCAAATCTCACAGAGTGAATTGCAATTAAATTGCAAGTGGAAGACATTTTCCAATGGTAAAACATTAGTGTGGATGACCTCAGCCTGCAGCAGCAGAGCTTCCAAACAGCAATTTCCCTGAAATGGTAAAAGGTTGGGGTTTCTTTTGTGGCTTTTTTTCTGTTTCTTTCCATGGCAATTCTTCTAACATGTAAGAAAAAATGTGCAAC
Organism: Cettia cetti; assembly: GCA_013401135.1. Lineage (NCBI taxonomy): Eukaryota > Metazoa > Chordata > Aves > Passeriformes > Sylviidae > Cettia > Cettia cetti. Next base: position 43,411 of record VZUI01032650.1, read on the forward strand.
AGGAATATGTATCTAGTCTTTCATGTAAACCTTCTTAAAATGCAGAGAATAGTGACATGGTTTGGTTTGAAAATGTAATTGCTAAGGTCTGTCTTTTAGCATGCTAGTTAGGTGATTTGTATTTGCTGCATTTTTCATGTCTTGCTTTAGTTAATTGCTCTCAGTCCATACTTTATCAGTCCTACTCCAAAATTTAGAAAACAGGATTAGCCACAATGTGAGATGGATTTCAAACAAGAAAAAATTCTTTATTGACGCTTGGTGGTGTAAGAAAAACAGAGGCTCAGTCATTACAGTTATACTGTTTTTGCATAAATGAGAGCAAAATAAATAAGCTCTTTTTTTTTTTTTTTCCTTTGCTTCTGTGTTGGAGTTCTCTTGAGACAGAAGATACGCATTAATTCATGTTTTACTTGTTCTGTGTCATCTAACTTGAAGTGATGAGGCTGTAACCTAGAAGATGCTGTGATCTTTTCCAGACAGAAAAACTTACCTTACTTCCCTCTCCCTTTTTTGTTGTTGTAGTTGGTTGGTTGGTTGGTTGGTTTGGTTTGGTTATTCTTAATGAAAGAGAATTCCAGTTTTACAAGTGAGGAATTGTTCATTTAAGTTTTCTGGTTTCAATGATGTATAGCATGGTCTTAAACCTTATTGCTAATTTAGAGTTCAGTATTCAATAAACAATGTATTTGTCCTCTCCTCAACTATTATACCAAAGGCTGAGTGTTGAACATAAATTGATGTCTTTAGTGTGGGCTTTTTCATTCTTTATGGTTCTGTATAATGATGTAGTTGGGAAAAGGAGGCACAGTCACTGCTGCTTTGCTCACCGTTAATTTGCTGTTGCCAGAATCACTCAGTTTGGGACTACCTGATGCTGAGAGATACTATGCACTGGATTAATCACAATGACTTAGCAAATAGTTGTAGTTTTTAAGGAGGAGAATGATTGTGGTAATGCAGTGCTGTGCTGCCCTGTTCTCTTGGTATTCTTTCTAAGCCTTCTGTAGTTCACATATTTTGGAGTCAATTTCTCACAGATTTTCATGTAAACAAAGCAATGTTTCTGTAACTGTCTATATTGTTTACATTCTTCTCTTTAGGAGGGACAATTGATGGATACTTTCTCAGACCAGTGGAATTGAAGAGGTTGAACCTCAGTCTTCCAATGTGGTCTAATTTCTGGAAAGCTATATAAACTGAAAGTGAAAATTAAACTTCCTCCTTTTCCTGCTCCGACTGCTGTGGTGTCTGCGTCTTTCTTGTGACAGTAGTGTATCAGTGCTGAAAGGATGTGCAGTATGCTCAGCATCATGAAGCTTATAAGTTGTAATACATTTATTATAATTTTGTCTGAGACATTGCAGAAGCTTCAGAATGGGTCACATTACAGATGCTTATATATCACTTTGTTTCTTCAGCATCTAGCTCTGCACTTTGATCATGCTAACATTGATAAAAAGCTGCTTTGCACCTTTGAACAGCTGACCTGGCTCTTGGGGCAGTGTGGGGTTGGTGTCTCCACCAGACTAAGGGTACTCAGAGATGTTGACTGCGCTACATTTTTGCATGCCTGTGAGATACAAGATGCGTGCTGGAAATGCTTTTTAAGCCAGAATCATTCCAGGGCAGATATCTGCTCATCTTCTGCCTCTGCTGTGCAATGTGGAAAGCCCACAGTGTCTCAGCTGCAGGTGAGCCCTTGAGCCCAGCAGCAGTGGGCTCTTTGTGTGTCATCAGGATGATCCCTGCAGTCCCAGACACCTCCCGTGTCATGTGCTGCCCATAAGTGAGGAAACAAATTTTGCCCAGCACCTCTTTAGGGTGTCTCTGGAATACTGGAAAGCTTATCAGCAAGTTCTTTGGAGATGTTGTTTAAGAGTAACAAGGAGGTGGTCAAAAATACTTCTCTCTCTGAAGAAAAATGTCCAGGAGACCACACGAAACAAGGGATTCATCAGAACTCTTACTTAAAGTGGCTGCACAGTGAGATGTCTAACTGGGATAAAAGGTGCCTATGGTAATAAAATGCTCTTCAGTTCCTTTTCTTACAGGCCTGTGCTGCCCACTGGGGTCTCATGGCCACAGAAACCTGCTGTGATAGATAGATGCATGTGAAAATTAGGCAAATAGTTTGTGACTACTGAGTATCCTTTTAAAGTACTGCCTCTTATGAGATGGAAAGTTATGTAACTCAAAAATGTGACATCAAAAAAACCCATGACATCAAAAGAGTCAAAGAAGAGCCTTAATATATTAAAATAGTTTTCTAATTGTGCGTTTTGTTTCTGGAGATTCTTACACTACTTGCAAATAAATTGCAGTGGGATTTTATTTTTTATTTCAGATGTTTCAGTTACTCATTTAGAAACAGTAAACACAACACTGTAATAAACACCTGGTGTCTGATGGATGGTTGCAAGTATTTTAACATTCTTAGCAATTAGATAGATCTAATAGAAATTCCATCATACAAGACCAATTAAAAAAATTAGTAGTAATATGTAGTTTTGACAAAAGCTTTTTCCTGCATGAAGGGGTACTTTTCCCTACCCCGCTGAATCGTGAAAAACTGATAAGATTAGGGACAAAGGCTCTCTAACTAGTTAAAGTTAGAAAGTGGTGTGTTTTATTGTGACATCGGGCAGCACAGGAGTCATCTTCTGGAGTCGTGCCCACAAATCACAAGGCTCTTTGCCCTCTATTTATTTCCCAAAGTCTTACATATGCTATACTATACATATACATAACCCTAGCACCTCCCACTCCTGCTCTGTATTAAAATGAGGCTATTACACATGTGTGCAGTTCTTCTCTTGAATTGGGTCAGTGGTCTTGAAGGATGAAGTCAGGAAAGTCTTCATCACAATGACCCTTCTACCTTCTTACTGCTGGCAGGCCTTCATGACCTTTTGGCACGATCCAATATCCCCTGCTTCGTGATCAATGAGCATTGAGTCCAGGTGCTGGTCATGGTTTCATTGGTTTCAATGTGTTATTATGATGGTCCATCTATTTCATTTCCTTCTATAAACAAAACTAAAACAAGTGCATAATAGCAAGCAATACATCATTTAGCTCTAACTCAAGCATCTAATAATCATTAACTTACCTTTTGTTTTTCTATCTTGCATCCTAATCAATATAAATTGCTTTTAACCCTTGGCTAAAATCTTAACCCTTTAAAATCACGATTCACCATCATCCCCACTTTTTGTCTGCATGTAGATATGTGGGAGAGATAGGGAAAGCATGATGACTGAAAAGTCTGTGTCCTTGGGAGCTGGAAGGTGTAGGGGACTCCAGCCTCCCTGGATGTTGGGTTTTAGTGGGGCTTTTTTGTTTATTTTTGTTTGGGGTTTGTTGTGGTGGTGGTTTTGTTTTTGTTTTGGAGGTTGGTTTGTTTTGGGCTTTTTTTGGGTTTTGTTTGGTTTGTTTTTATGGGTTTTTTTTTAGTTTTGAAAGGAAGGTGAGTTATTGGCTAGATTATTGAGCCATGAAGATAATAATTCAGGTATTTGGCAATACTTCTAAGATTATTTTTTAAATATCTCCTGGAATAATTTCTGAATTTCTATGAAGAAGGTGGGCTTTTTTCCCCCTCAATAAAAATTGTTTTGCTTCTTTTATTTTAAAAAATAAATATTTTAAATTCAGTTTCAGAGACATCCCACAACAATATAATGCTTGTGTGGATTTACTATAATTTGCCTTTTAAAATTTCTTGGAGAATGCAATGAAATTTAATTCCTTTACAAATTTACTATGTGTCTACATATTCAACATGTTATTACCCTGAAAAACATCTTTGTTGCTATGTAACTCTAGAGTGATATTTTGAGAAAAAGAATTTGAAATAAAATTTGTTGTATAGCTACTTAGGAAAAAGTAAATTACTGAGACACGTAGTGAACTCTTCTTGAGTTCCTGAATGGTCTGTAAGCAACAGGTAATATTCACAACTGGGACAGGTCTGTCTTTAGTCTTAAGTGTTAAATAGTAAGTGGTGCAAATGCATCCTTACTGTAGACTTTAGTTTGCTATGGCTAAATCTATTTTCTATTTCTGTTGTAAAAATTCACAGCTGAACTGTATAGTAAAAGGGTTCTTATACTACTGGGGACATGAATTCTTATGATCATTAATTATAATTCAGGTAGGATTGGGAATCGAGTAAGGTGACAGGGACATCCTGGGGAGGAGGTTTTGTTGTTTTTCTGAACTCATCTCAGTCTTCTACAGATACCTTTAGTCATGTCTGTGTTCCCTTTTGCCCTAGGTTGTTCTCTAGGTATGTTATGGACCTCAGTGTATCACACAGGTAACTGTGCATTAGGCAGTTTGATGTGATTTCAATAGCAAACTGTATTATAATTTTTATCTGCTCTACAGCAGGGTGCTGTTATTCCCCCTTGGAACAACCTGCTTTTCATCTGTTTGTGAGCTGATTTGTTACTGATTTCAGAACCAAATCTGTAAGAAGAAAAAGATAATTCTGATCAATAATAATTTCTTGGAGGTGACAACATTGGGTGATGAAATGATTATAGAAATAATATAATACTCTGGGTAGAAGGTTCTTTTGAAGAAAATATTCTTGAATGGGGAATTTTATTTGTGGTATGTTGCACTATACTGAAAGTCCTTTTGATTTTGGCCAGTAGCACATACAAGGCAAATCCTCCAATGTCAGCATAAATAAAAATAGCAGTGTAGCATATTTCACACTGGAGATTGCAGTTCAGATTAGAATCCTGTTGTTTCAGCTCTTCTACCTACAGAGAGGAATAATCTGTTTCATGATACGGTCTGGCTGACAGAGCTTAAGGACAAGGATGCACACAGAATCATAGACAAAAATGAGAACTGAGCCAGATATTTTCAGCTCTGGAATATAGCTTAAAACATTTATCTATACTCCTTAAATCAAATAAAATTTGTCAATGATTTTTTTTTCTCCATTAAAACTATCAAGAATAGAGAAAGCATGGAAATGTGTCAGTTTTACTGAAATACTGACTTTGTTGGAGAAAATGATGGGAAAGGCATTGTTCTGACATTGAAAAAATGCTTTCCTTTTTACCCCAGAAGTGGTTTTTATTGTGATCTTTTCCTTGTGTGTCTTTTAAAAAAAACAAAGTCACCTGACAGAAGCATAAAATTTAATGTTATAAAAATTCTCATATTTTTTCATTTTAATTTGAATTTCATTCCCAGTTTGAGATCAAACCCATTGCCATTCCTGGAAAACTGCAAATTTGGGTTTTGTCTCAAAGAGCTCACCACATTCCATTGCTCAGATCAAGAAATACTCTTTTATTGCTTTGCTTTTGCTAGCAGAAAGCAGTTTCAAAACCAGTCAGGTTTTTGAACATTCACAAATACAGAAGATGGCTTTTCTTTAGTTTTTGCTGTACTTGGGAACTGAAAGCTCTGGAGATGCTCCAGCTGCAGATGGATGGGCTGTCCCGCAGAGTTGAGTGATTGGGAGCTGCCAGAGTCAAGGAGCTGTAGAACTGGTGGTCCCAGTGATGCCTTAGAAAGTTGACCTGGAACAGAGACTGGACAGAGCTAGAGAATGAAGTAGGTATTTATTGAAAAGCCTCCAGGATCTACCCTGGGCAAGACAGAAGCCTGACCAAGGCTGCACTCAGGGTGGAGCAGGAGCCAACAGAAAAATGGCTGCCTGGTCACGAGATGTTACATTTTTATAAGTTTTGGTCCATTTGCATATTGGAGTTTATTTGTCCAATTGCAGCTTCAGGTTGTGTGGTCCTGTCTTTCTTGTTCCTCCCTCTGGTCCTCTGTTGTTGATGCTTTTGGGTCCGATGGTTGTCCTTGGTCCTCAGCAAGAAAAGGATTTGTTTTGTCTACCTACCCTGTGAAGAGAGCTCACTAGCACTTAATATGAGGCTCAAAACTACATCCCTATGCAGCACAGAATCTAAAATATGAAAGCTACAACTTAAGGCATCATTTCAGATGTGGCAGTTCACATGAGAGGATGAGTTCTGAACAGAAGCACCAGCAGCACATAAAGGCGACCTACCTGCTTCATCCTTGTACAGGTGTGGGACTAATTATTACCTGTTCAACATGAAAAAATACATTTAAGATAGCTGAGCAGCTGTTCAGACATTTTCTTGGGAGGGAGAGCACATTTTACGTGGGGCTGACAGGTGCTGATGAGGGATTTCAGTCCCTTTGAGGGCTACTCGTGGTTGTGTCAGGAGGACTGCAGTGGGCACACATGGTGTTGAAGGATTTGATGCAGTGGTGGCCTGATCATCAGAAGGGTGGCCGCCTTTAAGCTGGAGAGAACCAGAATTCAGTGCCACATGCGCCTGACTCAGGGAATTCACTTGGGCATCCACAAGCAAAGCTTAGAGCAGGTGGCTGTGCACGTGCTGGTAGCAATGTGTGTGTTGGATGTATGTAAGGAGGTTGGCAGCTGTTGCTGCTGACTGATCTCAAGCAACAGGTAGGTTGCAAAGGTGATATCCTTGAAACACATTCTGTGATTTGTTTATGAGCTTGCCCAAAGAGAAACCTGATGAGAAGTAACGTGGCTTTTCCACTGAAGCTCAGGAAGGGTGATACTCAGCCTTTGTACTTCTTGACTTCATTTTTCTGTGTGTTTGGTATTTATTTCATTTTCTATATGCTGTGGCATTTAGTTTGACTGACATTTTCAGATGTACAGTAATTGAGATCTGTGCTCCTTAACCTTAAAGAAAAAGCTTTAAGGTGGTCTAAGTATTTTGATTAAATTCCAATTTATTTGGAAGAGATGTTGGATCAGAGCTGAGGAAGGGAAAGGAGCAGGGAAATAAGCTCCATATAAAACTCCAGGCAAAAGATAACTGAGGACTCTGTGACCAAGGATTGCTTAAAGTTTTTCTCTGACTTTGAGCTAATGCAATATCTGGTGCCTTGGGCTGTGTGCCCTTTGGATCTTCTTTTTCCTTTTTTCTTTTTTACTGCATCTTTTACATTGCTAATGTTTCTTATGTTGCCATGTGGACATTTTATTCTATTATACTGGGCAGATTAGCTTTTCCTTCCCCATAACATAGTTTGTACACAATTTTGGGGCTTTGTGTGATATTGTTTTTAGAGCTCTGATAACCTTCTGAGTTCAATGTCTTATGCAATGTCATTACTAACTCAATGTCCCTGGGTGATTCTGCATAACCACTTAGAAAATTAAGAAAACTTACAAATTTTTGAAGGATGTTTTCAAAATCAGAGTGTAGCAAGTGCAGGCGTTGGCAACTTGAGGATTTAGAACATACTGCTCTGGCTTTTTAAAGTGTCCTATACAGCTTTGAACCCTTTTTAAATGAGTCCATGCTGTCCCTAGCTGGAGCCAGGTCTGTGTGGTGCATTTATCTGTTCAGTGGCAGGCACAGCCAAGTTCCTCTGTGGTATTTTATGGTGGTGTTACAGGAGAGTTCTTATCCTTACACTGTGTGAGAAGTTTCTCCTTTATTTTACAGTGTGGATCTGTCTTAATCTAAAACAGTCATAGACAGATCAAATCACCTTATTTGTCTCAGTAAATTTAGTTTCTGTGGTGGCAACTGTGATGGCTTCTGTACCAAGAAGGAACAGAATACAGAAAACAATACAGAATAATACAGAACACAAAAGTTTTGCAGGAACACACATTTTGCATTGTTAATTGCTCTTGAGATTGTACTTGTGCTGCTAACCATAAGTGCTTGAAAAGTAATGAGAAACCAATCTATATTTTTCCCTTTCCAAGGGCTGCTGGATCATGAGTGATACTAAGTTTGGTAAGCAGAGTAATTCCTTATCTGTCTTGATATTTTTGGATGAAGTAGTGTCTGTGAGAGAGCAAGTACTGAAGGTGACTGTGATCTTTCTAGGATCAACCAAACAAAATCATGAAGCACTATAATTTTTCCTGGTTTGGGACAAAATTTCATTCAAACTGAAGGAGTTTGGTGTCTCTTACTAAGGTAATCTGTTACAAGGAACTCTGCATGTGTTACAAAGGTTTATTTGTGTCTGGAGGTTTTTTTCTGTGGTGGCTTTTTTGGTTTGTTGTTTTGTTTTGATTTTTTTGTGAATAGATCTGCGGTGGGGGGGAAGGGATGGGGAGGGGGAATAGCCCAAAAATACGTATGTCATAATCTCAACAAGACTAAAGTGGACTCACAGTGTTTCTGTTACCCTTAATGAAAGGGGTTTTTTGTCTACAACCAGAAGGAAATAACCAAGAAGGGCAGGAGGTGTTTTCTGAACTTCATCAGTCTCAACTTTTCAGAATGGGTTTATGGGAAGTTGAACAAGACAGGGAGTACACATTTGCTAATTCTTTAAATTCCTTCAATATAAAGCAGAGAAAAGGAATTATGATATGAATTTCTGTACTGTCCTACCTGATGACATTTGCAGTTATGTAGCTTCAAGGCTCTTTGTACTTCTCTGGAGTTGAAATTCTTGAATCATATTTATGACAGGTGGGTAAGGTTTGAACACTTAAATTTTGCTTCTGTTGATTTGAAATTGTAGGCTGTAGTGAAACTGGCAATTAGCTTTGTCACCCTAGTGCCTAATATAGGAGTCTCTCACACCTATCTTCAGGCTGGGAATTGATTTATGCTTGTCTTTCTTGTCAATAGAAATGAGAACACATATTTGGGGTTTTTTCTTGCACTGAGGCATATGCCAATAATAGAAATAATACTGAGTGATTTTCTTTGGTGTAGATACACTGTATTGAAACTTTGGAAATGATGTAAACAAACAAAATAAAATATATAAGCATTTAAAATGGAGTTCTGGATACAGCTGCATTGCGTTATCACCATTCTTTTATCCATACTCACATTCTTAAAACACGCTGAGGACCACGTGTTTCACTCTGCTTCAATTCACTTACAGACGCTTTTCACCACAGATATTGTCACTTCTGCTGACAGCTACTAGATGGGGTTCAGAAGGAAATTCCAAATAGAGACACTTGAAAACTCTTACAAATTTTTGACTAGAGACTTCAAGCCTGTCTCATCATGAGAGTCATATTTGAACAGGGATCTTGAACAAGTGGCAAGAAATGCTCTGGTCTTCACAAAAGAAATGGTTATATGAAAGACTTCAGCTTCTCATTTGCCTTTATGAGTCCTTTTTCATAGACTTTCTCTGCCTTTGTTTTTCCAACTGATCTTCTTAGCAGTGTTCTGTGTTTCTGTTTGTTGCAACTGGAGATAATGTCTTGCTCTTTTATTTGTAGTGTTGGGCATCATCTGTGCTGTCTGCCCTATAGTCATATAGAAAACTCCTGGTACCCCAAATTGTCAGATTCAGTAGAATGTACGCTTGCGTCTTTAACAAACAATGTTTTTTAAGATTCACTGTGTTCTTCTGGATCCCTAATCCACTGCCAGAGTCTGTAAACATGACATGTAAAAATTTGCTGGTCTGTATAAAATAAGGACCTTTTGTGGGTTGGGAGTGTTACAATAATGTGGTGGTGGTGGTGATTAGTAGAAAAGCAGAGTGCCAGTTTAAAGGTTAATATATACTGACCATGGTGTTGTGGGTTCACCTTGCCCAGCCACTATCTCACTCCCCCTCTTCAACAGGACAGAGGATAAAATACAATGCCAAGACCTGGCTGTCGAGAAAAGTGAGGGAGACTGGTCACCAGTTATCATCATGGTAAAAAGCAGACTTGGTCAAGGGAAAATTATTTTAATTTCCTGCCAGTTAAAGTAGATTTGTGTAGTGAGAAGCAAAGGCAAATTAAAATAAGATGTTCTACCATTCTCTTCCCCTTCTTCCCAAGTTCAGCTTCATTTCTTCATTCCTGACTCGTCTACCTCACTCCCCCACCCCAAGTGGCACAGCACAATGGGGACGGGAGGTTGTAGTCAGTCCATAGCACATCCTTTCTGCTATTCCTTCCTCCTCACACTTTTTCCTTCCTGCAGCTTGGGTCCTGCCCATGGACTGCAGTGCAGAATCAGTATTTATTCATATGTTTCTGTGCTCTCTGCTTTGGGCCTTATATTTTAATTGCTTTGTAAAAGAACTTGAAATCCAACAATGGATAAAATATTGTAGTAGGCCATTTACCCGCTGGAAGTTATGCTATTATCATTGAAACTGTAACAATTTGAATATAGCTGAGTTCCCTCTTTCCACCTCTTTTCAATTGTAAAAACAACAGTGCTTTTAGACTTTCTGCCTAGTTTAATCTACTTCATGCTTTGTTCTTTTAATTTTCTTGCAAATTAAAAATGGCAATGTAGCCAAACAATTCTCTATAGGTTCTTCATCTCATTTTAAAGTGAAATGAAATATTTACCCCAGAAATGTTTTACATGTGAATATTTATAGTTTGTTATTCTTGATGTGGAATTTTTTTGGTGTGGATTTTTTGCTGTTTATTTTTTGAGGGGTTTTATTGTGTGTGTGTGTGTGTGTGCTTGTATATTTTATAAAGCAGTCAAATCTGGAATTGATTTGGTTTTTTTCATTATGCATTTTTCACCAAAAATTTCACCAAATTTTCACTTCTGTGTTAGGCATGGTGTTTGCTCTTCTGAATTAAAATTTAATTGATCTATTACCATTTCATCACAGATGCTTCCAGGAAGTGCTGTTCATTGGTGAGACTGGCAAATACAAATGTACTACCACCAATGTGTTGCTTTTTTTGCAAAAAAGAGTTATTCCAAAAAGTTAAAGTTCTGCTCCAAATAAAAATTGAACATTAGTTCCGTAAAGCTTCTACCATCGTCACTGAAGTAGATGGAAATAAGAATGGCTTGGTGGTTTTGTCTCAGATCAAGGGCTGAGTCCCATGACATGCAGAGAAATGTGCTTGGACCAGCTCCAAAATTGCTGGCTGGAGTGCTGGCAGTGTGTTCCACTAGGAGCTGAGGAAAAAAGGGAAATTTCTTTGGTGCTTGTAGCCAGCACTGCCTGCTAATGCTGTGTGTGACACCGCTGGCAGCCTGGCTCAGTGTGGAGGGCAGTTCTCCAAAGAGATTGGACACAACTGTGCTTAGCCATGGCCCAAGTTACCTGAATTACCAGGGATATAACAGCACAGACTGCACTGACAAATCAATCTCCACCTTGATCAAGTATTCAGGGCTCAAAAAACATTCCCTATCATTGTCCATCAAATCACGTTTCTCCATGAAACTTTAGCTTCTTGGCTCCTGGAACAGAGCAGATGAAAGCTTAGGTGTGGTCTGATTAATGGTTTACTTCTGCCCTTCCTGCCTGCATCTGTGGTTGTGTCTTGCATTATCTGTCTCCAGATTATAAAATCTTGGGATTTTATCATCTCTTTGCCTGGCAGGGCCTCCCTCTTCACCTCCAGCTTCCAAAGCTTCATTCTGCTCCTTTACTGCCTTTGGTCAGAAATTCTTTCATCGTTATCCCTCTAAAACTTGGCCTTTTGCAGTATTTTATTTTTAAAGTGTACTTCTTAGTAATTTACCTCAAATGTGGTAATATACAATAGATTGTGTGGTATGGACAAAGGATGTCTCTAAGCTGTATACTTGGATAAAGTAGCCCTTCTTTGGGTCAGTTTTATGCTTAACATTCCTCCTGGGAAGTTACTTTGGATAAATCAAGATACTAAGGTTTTGATCTGTGAAATTTAAGTGAAAGGTAGGAACATAAATGCCTGGAAGAAAAAACTAAAGATAAAATCAGTAATAGCAGTAGTTGGACAATAAAAGTATTGACTAATTTAAAATAAAATAAAATCTAACAAAAAGAATTTGTGAGGTGACAAAACTGAGGTTATCTATTATAATTCTGCTATAAATCCATACAAAATTAGCAAAATCTCTCTCATGCCAGATGTCTTTAAGTAGTCTTGCCTTTACATGCACATACATTCCTTACTGCTCCTCAGAGCATTTATTTATTGATGGGGCCTGTGTAAAGGCAAGAAAATCAGATTAACTGTTTAGTTAAACACATTTCCATATTGCTGTTGTTTCATTGTACTATTTAAGCTCCCAGTAGGAACTTTAATTTTGTGTGTATTTTTAAGAAATATTATTTTCAAGCATAAGTTTGGAAAAGTAGCTGTTTTTTAATTCTGACTATCAGAATAGTCTAGACTATTCAGTATGACCTAAGGAGAAATGTTTTTTGGAAACCAAACTCTAGGCTTGGTGTTTCCTATGGTGTTTTCCTTTCAGCTGAGAAAGGATGCACAAAGATAGTTTCTGTGGGTTAGGGAAACAGATGATAGCATGCAAAGCCCCATGTTTATATGCACTGTGGTGTTTTGACCTTTATTTAATGGTGTTTTTTGAAAACTTCAGAGCAGGTCATTTGAGGGGTGTACTCAGTGTTTGAGGTCAGCAAGTGAAAATAGAAGAGGGTCATCTGCCCCTTATTGTGTGTATGAGAGGTGGGGGTTTGTATCTATTTATTTGAAATCTTCTTAGCTGGTCTTCAAAGGAGCTTAAAAAAAAAAAAAAAAAAAAGAGGCCACATTATCTAATTAAAGCTGCTCAGTCAACTAATGACATCAAGTAGTAACCTTAACCTTCACTTTCTCACCATATTTCCTTTGGACTGTAAGTTATTTAATACAGCTAAAAATTACCTCATCCATCATAGCAATGTAGCTTTTTTCTGTGCTTCACTATGTAGTGGGTTTATCAGCACTGGGCATGAAGTGAAGAATAATTTCTTCTTTAATTGAATTTACAGATTGGACCGTGGAGGGGAGAGGGGGAGCTGTGCTGGCAGCAGGCCAGAACCCCAGGTTGTCAGCTCCCTGTGAACAAAGAATGCTTAAATCACTGCAGGGACCAGGTGCCAGGACATGGAATAAACGTGTTCAGTACTGTAGTTGTGTATAACATGAATTTCGAGCTACAACAGTAATTTAGAATAGAAACATGACCTGCATGTGGTCATGCTTCGTGCTGACTTGACTGCTGTGTCTGAGAAAGATGACTGCATTGTGTGATGAGAGTGGGTGTCAGTTGTTATCATGGGGAAATAAAAGCACTTATTACCTTGCGGTGTGATTTGTTCATATGACCTTGCTGCTGGAAAGAATAATTTTGCCTTCTGTTATAATTTTCAACAGCATGTCACTTTTTCCTGCTGTTTCCATTAAAAGTAATGAGGCTACTTAGGATATTCAGAGGTGACCTGATGTGCACATAGGTAATTAGAACAGGTGTCAGTGTGAATTCAGTTCTCAATATTGTAGAAAATGATGTGGTATTGCTATTGTGAAAGGGAAGCGGGTAATTTTCAAATACTTAAAAATTAGCAGTTAAATTGCAGTTGGCAAGTCTTTGCAGTAGCAACATCTTTTTGTTGCTGTTTTCTTGTTGCTTATGCCAATTTAGAATATGAGAATCACGGATTTGGTTTTTTTCCTCAGAGTATGGCGGCATGGGTTTGGACTTCTCCTATAATATTGCAGTGGCAGAAGAGCTGGGAAATATCCGTTGTGGAGGTATTACTATGGCTATTGGAGTGCAAGCTGGCATGGCTACCCCTGCTCTTACAAGGTAATATTCAGAAAGTTTGGTTTAGCCTAAAACCCAATACTGTGTAGATTCACTGTCTAGTTGCTATTCAGTAATGCCTGAGGAAAAAACCTACTCTCTACTTCTCTTAGACAGTTTGCTTTAGGGGAGAAAATAATTTTTCTATTTTTTTTTTTAATGCTAGAATTATATTAATAATGTGTTAAAACGTAAACCTTGTTGAGTAGTACATGATATCTTTACAAACACACAATTTGGGTGCCAAAACCAATTAAAAAAAAATCTAATTCCAGAATCCAATTTGTTCATGTTTGTCTTTTTTCTTATATCCCAGTGCAGTAATACTAAGGATGCATTTAATTGTAATGATTTGGATCAGTCTAATTCTGCTTTATAATTTACTTGCTCTTCTTCCAGCTTTAAAAGGTGTCAGTCCTAAACTTATAGCACATATATCATGCGTCCTAAATATTCCCATTCTAGACAATTAATCATTTTTCTTTTTCTCATCAGCTATGTCAGCGTCAGGTTTTAATCACTTACTATCATTCAGGTTCCTGCATTTTCTTAATCTGATTTCTTAGGGTTTTTCCTCCCTCGATAAAAGTGACAGCTACCAACTTCTTCATGTAGTTGTTTCGCAGACATTCTGTGTCATAACAGCAGTTCCTAAAACTGGAGTGGGGGAACTTGCTGATCCAGCAGTTTGTCCCTGGAATATGGACACACCTAAAATTCTGGAAGATGAGGTTGGGAATTAAATTCTAAAAATTATGTTGAAATGGGAATTTCTCTGCATGAAACAGATATACAAGAAAAGAAGTTTTACTCAGAAGAACATTTTAGGGATTTTTTGGCAATTTTCAGGGGGTTGTTGACTTTTTTCCCCATTCTGAATGAAAATGCCTGTAAATCTACTGTAGAGTCTGGAATATAAGCTCTATTCCCTTGACATCTGCTTATCCTGCTATATGTGTGACTTCAGAGTTCTCATCTACAAAAAAATTTTCTTAAAGTTTTCTTCTCCTTTGTGAAATGCACCAAAAGCTTGCTAAATGCATGGAGTTCAGTATGTCTGTTGCAGCAGTGGCTTAGCTATAGTCCAATTGAGAATAAGAATAGTGTTTTAAAAGACTTCAGACAGTACTACCTTGCCCCCATGACAGCCTTTTATTCTGGGGTTTTAAAGAAAATCTGTTGGTAAAAGAAAATGGAATTTTATTCCATTGCAGTTTTTTTGCCTTCCGTTACTCTGTTCTGCTGTAGTAAAACAGTGAAGTTATGCATATTTGTGCTAGTGAACTCCTACAGTGGAAGTTCTTGCAAAATAAGAGGGAAACTGTTGTTAACTTGATGAAATCTTTAATTGAATTTGTATCTGCATTATTGAATTTTTCCTCCGCTGTTGAGCCAATTCCACTGGCTATTTATACAGTAAAATGTCCTCCCACACAAATTAAAAGTGAACTTTGGCAATGAAAAGAGAAAGCTGGTTGCTACAGGAAAGAAATTTTGCCTGCGTGCACCTTTACCTCATGCTGTGTAGTGGGAGGGCCAAGTGCTTGTCCTGGGTCATGGATTTGAGTGGCACTCCTGTCCTGGATGGTTTCTTTAAAAGTTCTGTGTCCCATGGAGATTCTAGGCATGCTCACAGAGCTAAGTCACGTTTTGCATCTTGACTATGCCTTGTTGCACAAATCAAACAATAATGTGGGAATCAACCACCAATCCCTTAAAAAAGCCTCTGTAGCTTTGTTGGCTTTCATAATGTGGGGCTTTGTTCAGCGTTGATCCAGCACATACTGAGTGTACCTACAAACTAATTCCATGAATGTGATTCCTGTAATTACCAGAATCCCCTAAGTGAAGCAGTAGGATTTTCTAGATTTAAGAACTAAATGCAAAATGCTTTGTCAGCAGTGATCTGACCTTTGATGGTGCAGAACCTAACTCTCTGCCAGGTCTTTCAAATCCAGGTATAATACTTCCCTTGCTTGCTTAACAAATAGAGTGGAGAAAGCAGCTCCTAGCTGAGGCAGTGAATGATATGTATTTCTCAAAGCTTATAGACAAACCTATAGGGTGTCACATCTGTAGTGATGCCAGATCAGTTTAGAGCTGCTCATCTAAGCAGTAGGCAGTGACCTTTTTTTTCCTCTTGTTTATAGGCAAATCGTAAGGATAATGGTGACTATTTAGTGGAAAGAGGGTGATTTTCTATGCTATCACTGATTCTTTCTCCACCCTTGTTAACAGCATAGCTGGGATTTAATATCAAAAAAGTTAGTTTTACTCTCTGATTTATTGTTTGCTGTAAAAGAGGGAAGCTGCAGCTGACAATTAGAACATATAAACAGAACTTTGTGGATCACAGAAGTGTTACATCTGTGTTTTGCCATGGTTTTACTTTTCTTCTACCCTCTAATTACAAGATTGTATTCCACTGGAATTTTGTCTTTGTTTTCATGACATTCCACCAATGTCATGAAAACTTCATAATGTATGAAGCAAGAAAGGATGAACCCCTTTCATGCAAGTGTGTCAGAATCTCACACTCGGGACTTTTGTGTTACACAGGATCAATGAGATTCACTGTGGATATTTGTGTGTGTATGGATACCCAAATGCATAGATATTTTATAGTGATGCTAAGGCCACACAGTTAATCACATGGGAAACTATCCTCTGGGGCATGGCCCCAGCCAGAAAGCAGACATGGTCAAGTCTGTCTTGAGCCAGAGCATGATCTCCTTGAAAACAGAGTTTTCTAATTCTGGAGCTGTTAAACTGGGAAGAAGTGGGTGTTGCATTTGTGCAAACCTGAGATTTTTCTGGGATGCCTTTAATATGGGTAAAATTTTACAGAAGTGACATATTTCTAACGTGAAAACTAGCAGCTGAGCAAGCTTCCTGTCTCCTGCAAGGCACAGAGACCCACCATCTTCTGAAGATAGTGTTGCCCAACTTTTTTCTGACTGCGAAATAACATCTTCTATAGCCACATTTTTTGAAAGAACTGAACTGTTTTCTGGAACTCAAAACAAAGAAAGACACCAAACCAAAAATATTATTCTAAGCAAAGTTCTTGCTGTGAAAATCCCCTGTTGAAATGTGAAAGGTTAGCATAGTTTCAAGCATCAGAAATCATTGCCAAAAATTACCAGTATCTGCTCTCATAGTCTGATTTTCCATGTTGTTGGTTGGGTTGTTTGGAGTTTTTTTCGACAAATGAATGTGCAGCTAGCTATACTTGATCATGCCCCATGGAAAATTAAAAAACTAAGTATGCTGCCTAACAGACATGGGAACTTCACTCCAGTATGCTAGAGGAAGGAGTAGGCACTCCAGACTTGCTTCTTGTATTCATTTGGGATTGCGGCTGTGATTTTCAGCAGGGACAGGACTAGGAATTGAGCTCCTTGTGTGCACCAAGTGGAAGTGTCTGCCAGGTGCCAGTCTGTTCTCTGGCTGCCCCATGTCCTTTGTGCCAGGGTTGGTTGGAGGGGGTGACTTAGTCTTAGCTTGAATGGCACCACTCCTTTGGAAGTACTGGGACAGTTTCAGAAGGAGGCCCCAGGGAGCCTGAGGAGGTGAGTGGTGATGATGACCTGAGAAGCCTCACAACAAAGAGGAGGCTGAGGAGGAACAGTCACACAAGAGAGCTTCCAGAACTCGACTGTGAACTCACCATTCACACTGCAAGAAGTAATCAGTGAGTGTTAAGTAGGACAAAAGCAAGCATGGAACGAGATGTAGCATATTTTGAATGGATACAATCTTCTAAAGAATGAGAAAATAGCATGTGCCTTTTAATTGAACTTAAACACAGCCAAGTGAAATTTTTGTGTTAAAATACCATCAAGAGTTTGCTGTTTCCCTTTGTGGTTTTGGGGGTATTTTTTGTTTGTTTGTTTGTTTGTTTGTTTGTTTGTTTGTTTGTTTGTTTTTTGTGGACATAAAAGAACAACTAAGAAGCATCAATGGATTTTTCTGTGTGATTTACATGCCAATGTGAAATATAAAAAATTTAAATACAGATATTTGCACATGGTGGAGATCACATATCAAAACTTTTCAGTCACCATTAAAACCTGGCTAAGAGATGGTGCAAATGTCAGAAGATAAACAGAGAACAGATCCTCCATCGTGGCTGGCTGCAGAGTGGTGCAGGAGCATTAAGAATTTTCAGGGGTTATGTTTATTTAGATCTGGAACTTTTAAAAGCAACAGTCATAAAGATAGATTTTGGGCATCTAGACCACACGTTTCTGTGGAAGTAAGATGCCTGAATATTTCTTAAAACTTCTTTGAAATGATTGTGACTGCACTTCTGGTGATGACTGAATCACAGCTTTGGAGGGTGTCTAATCTATCTTTTGGCTCTGTGATAGCTTTTACTTGGGCATAGGAAAATTGATCACTGTGCATGTAGAACAAAATTTGTAACTAACTTCTGAATAAAATTTACCTTCATAAGGTTTTAATATCCTATCTTTTTTATTATATTTTTGCAGGTTTGGTTCTCATGAGTTGAAAAAACAGTTCCTTGTACCAACTATAGCTGGTGATTTTGTGGCTTGCTTGGGAATCAGTGAAGCTGGAGCTGGGTCAGATGTCGCAAGTAAGTTAACCTAGCAAACTGCCAGTTTTAGACAGTCTGATGTTTTAAAGGAAAGAATATGTTTTTCCTGACCCTTCACTTTACCCCCTCCTTTGTAAGAAACAAAAGGAAGGAAAGTCTGATGTGGTGAGGGCAAAAAGTAACATTCCAGGAACATACCACATACTTCTCTTGCATCCAAAAGCAATCAAATTTAACATATTTGTCAGGTGAATCAATGGAGTAACCTTTTGTAGGCTGAGCACAACAGAATAAAGCAGTTTTTATGCTGGCACCAGTTTTCATCGAATGTTGTCCTGCTCTGTCCAGGCTCAGCACTGGCAGGAGCACTCCAGACCTCACCAGCTGCACAGCCACTATCAGTCATACAACTCTAGATGTACATGAGAGGGAACATAACCTGTTCAGCTGTACTAGAACTTGGACTGTCTTGACAAAAACCTCTCCACTGAATGGGGCAAACTACAGAGCCACTCAGTTCTGAAAACTATGTCATCACTTGCACAATGATTTCTTCTTGTTCACCCTTACCTCACCTCAGCCCCTTCTGTTATTCCTGTGAAGCAAAAAATCTCTCAACTAGTGACTGCTTTATTTAGAGCTATTGAAGAATTTGCAATGTCAAATTTATTATCTTTATGATTTAGTTACTTTGCATGCAACTGTTTTTCTTAGTTTAGTGCAAGAATATGTTTAGAAACCAGGACAAACAAAACTATTTTTTCTGAAGTGCCTGAAGGCAGTAGAAAATTTGAAAAATTAAAACAGATACAGTAGAAAAAGAAAAGATGTCTCCTCTGATGATGAATCATGGACTTCACAAAAAAGGGAATGATAAGTGGCCGCTTTTAGAGGTTTAGTTGTTGGACAGAGTATGGCTAAGCTGAATACATTGTGTTCTTACTACTACTGAGTACATCTTCCTGCAGACAAACTTTCCAAGTATAACAGACATTTTTATTTTTTTTATCTGAGGAATCCTATATCCATCTCCATGGCCAAACTCCTGTAGTTTTTTCAAGGCAAAGAGATAAACATCCAGTCCTTGAGCAAGAGTGCAGCAGGTAGATTTCAAGAACATTAATGTGGATAATGAAATAATAGGGCTAAATCTTTCTGCATAATTTATTGCTGTTTTCCTTTCTGGGTTAATTGAAATTATTCATAAGAAAAATGCCATAATTTTAGTAGACTTGTTTATTAAATAGCACTTAATAATAATACTTAATAATTATAAAGAATAATTCTTAAAATAATAAATTTCAATGTTATTTAAACTAACATTATTGCTTGTTATAATTTAAATATTATTAAGATGTAAATAATAAACCTTATAATAGTACTTATTTATTAAAGTAGCTATAAATTTGAATTTTGCTAATGTAAGAAATACAACATCATTTATTTTAATAAATGCCTCTCTAGTTTAATTAGATGATTATCAGAAAATTCTAAATAAGAATTTAATTTTTTTGATGCAGAGTTCCAGATAATAAGTAACATAAATATTCCTTCAGCAGCATCTTGTTTATCATCTAGTTAAAGGGGTATGATACACTTAAATTAATGCAGTTAAAAACCAATTTGGTATCAAAGAGAATTATCTAATGAACTTCTGCTGCAGCCTGGAGACACACTGCAGGATAAAATGAAAATACTTTTTCTCTTGTCCTGGAAGATTTGCTCCCTGATATAAATGCCAAGTCTAGCTTACAGTGCTCCTGAAGGGCAATTAAATGGACAACTCAGGTACGCGCAACAATGTGTTCTGAGTTGCACCATTTTGTACCATCTCCCAATGGCCCAGCTGTAAAGTAGACTGAGCTTGTGAAACTGCACTTTGTGCTTCCTTGTGTTGCCAGTGCTACTGGGATGTTTGTCTCCTTACAGAAGTGAAGGGACATAGCAACTGTTTATATGTAAAACTTGGAGCTGTGCTTCTTCTGCGTGAGCCAGTATGTTTTAAACAGACACAGAGTAAGAATGACACAGAGTAAGGTATCTCTAACACTTTTTCCTGCAGTTCCAAAATTACTGAAGATGATGTGAACACAGAAGACAAAAACAATGTTTACATGAGAACTGAAATGTGCCTCAAACTAATTTATTCAGAATTCAACAGAGAAAAAAGGACTGTGTATGTTAGTTTAATACAAAATTCATGTGAGTTTGAAGGAACACGTGTCTGCTTTCAAGTGTGGTTGTTATATATTGTCCATAGTAGTGACTCTATGTGCCAAAACTAGCACAGATTTGGCTTGAGAGAACAATTCAGATGGTACAGAAAGTGTCTTTAATTTTTGGATTCTGGTACTACAAAGCATAAACATTTGTATCAGTTTGAATGATATTGTCTCATTTTATCTCACTCCAATTCTGCAATTTATAGAATGTAGTCTGTGGGGGTATATAAGAACATCTTGGAAAACATGTCCTCTTTCTTCAAGTTATGTCCAGATATCTGCAACTAGTAACCCTGTTCCTGTCTACCTCTTTAATATAAATGTCTCTACCTCTATAATATAAATATAAAAGGTGGAATCCATCCTTTCTGCTTTTCTGGGCTGAGGTTGTCTTTTCTGAGCATAAACCCCAGAATTTCACACTGTGTCTGTAATGGAAACAAATACGTTTCCAACCCCAGTAGAAGTATTACTCTCCAATACATGATGTTACACAACAGGTTGCTGACTTGTGAATCCTGTGATTAACTGTGGATCATCTTCATTACCAGTTTGCTATTGAAATATTGCAGGATTTAGCAATCACTTTTACTACTTTGTGTCTGAATACTTGTACTTGCCATGTTGAATTCCTTTCTTGCTGGGCCATACTTCAGTTGTCTGTGTTGGTGATGTCTCTCAAGTCTGTGTCACAAACAAATTTAGTTAGTGTATTCCTATCATTTTAAAGATCATTAATGCAAATATTCAGTAGTTTTTGTCCAGAGGCTGATATCCAAGGAGGGCCTTAACTAGTACTCTCCCTGCACATCAGAACTTCCACTTTTAATGTAACCTGATGCAATTTCTGCTCTGCCAAGTTCCTTATGCACACTTCCATTTTTGTCCTAATTCTCATCTTATCAAATTTTAATTCATAGTTACCTAGTAGTGTCAAGTTCACTTGCTTGGGTCCAATAGGATTTTTCTCTAGAAAATCCAATTTCATAATAAATCAAGTTGGATTTAAATAAGATACCATGGGTAAATTGAATTCTCTATTCTTTCCAAATGTATTTTGAGGCTGTGCAGATTGCCAAAACCAGTGACCTCTGATTTCACTAATTTCAGTTTCTGTGCAGTCTTTCTTGTAGGTGTTTTGCTTTGTCAACCATATTGTGAATCTGCCTGTATCTCCTGTAAAATATTGAAGTATTGTGTACATGCCTAAATTTTTTCCCATCCTCTTTTCATTTCTGTGGCTGAAATAGTTTTGTTTGTCCCCAAAATCTTCTTTGATTTTGTTGGTTTTCATCTGCAAGATTTAATTTAGTTTAACCTGTTACAGTACTTATCTTCTGACCTCCAGACTGTAGCTTACTTTCGTGACTTATCTTGTTCATTTCCTGCAAGTCATTTCCTGGTTTTTGAAGTGATTATTCATTCAGTTAGACTTGAAGGTATTTCTTGTTGTTGTATTTTTCCAATGCTGATGATGTAAATTTCAGATATATGTTCTTCATATTTTACTTTAAGGATGTGTGTTGCCTATCTTTGGTTGTAATACTGACTTTAAAATTTGAATCCAACCTTACCTTTAGTCAGATCTATTAAGATGCATTGCTGGACTTGAGTGCAGTGGAGAAGAAAATTGAGGCTCAAGTACATGTGATGGGAACAGTGATGTGACCAGCCCTGGTTGCTTATGTGGCACCAGCTGTACCATTCTCCTCTGGTGATGTGTTGTGCTCTTTCCTAGAAGGGCTCCTCAGAGCATGCTGTGTAAGAGGTTGTGAGGGTCAGTGCTGTGGGATTGCAAAAATTAGTTATGGAGCACCCACTGAAGTAACCTTTCCCCAGAGCTATGCTCTATCAGGGAAAATAGTTACTCAGATATTCCAAATTATCTTCATAGCCATATTCCTGAGTCCACTTGACCATAATAAATTGTTAAGTAGGTTTTCAGAGCCTCCTGTATTTGAAAAATAAAACTTACATATTGATTTGATCATCTTTCTTCTAATAAAAGAGGATTAGTTCTTCCCAAGATAATTTAAAGTAGTTGTTTCTCAAGTGTTTGAAACAAACTGTGAACAATTGAATCAGGAGTACTTGAACATTCTCATTAGTAAGGCATTTGTTCTTCAGTCTATATTTGCGTGGTTATGCCCCTGTGACGCCATGCCTGCAAGAACTATTTACATTTGTGGTAACATCACAGTGCTCATTGTCCCTTTGCAGACCTTCTATGGGATTTCTATCTAATCTTTTCACTAGCTGTTCCATAACAAAGGGTTGTGTGATGTAAATCACTGTGTATGCTCCCATCCTTGTCACACCATTTCAGTGTGGTCGTATTTCTTATTCCAGCTCTTGTATGTCCTTCATTTATTATTTAGTCTCCATGTATATGAGTGTCCAATGTCTGTGTCCATGTATTATGAGTGCCTGTACTTGAGATTACTTAAGCTTTTTGGCATTCATATCGAGTCCCTTGGACAGATTTGGCATAGTCCTTTTACTGGGTGAATTCCTCTGTGTCTGCTGGCTTTATCCACATGATTACTATTTCTTTCCCTTGCTGTTCATCTTTATCAGCTAGTACATTCCTTTAGCCATAGCTATAATCACCTTATTTTATACCTTATACAATTTTCTCCCATCATTTTTTTCCTGTGCCTTCATTAACAAGACTCATTTTCAGCCATGCTGACTTCAGTCCCAGTTTATCTCCTGAATGAAGATCAGATACTTGGGTTTGCTTTTGGTTTATGTTTAGAGCCCTAGGGAAGAATGTGCATGTGCAGGCTGAGGTGATTGTGTATGGAAATGTAACCAGATGATTTAAACATTCCTGACCAATCCACTTGGTGTCTGACTTCTACCCTGCAGGTCCATGATCCCCCTTCAGTGGATGGTCTCTTATGGATTTCATAGTTTTGTTGGATTTACAGGTGCTATTAGGAGTGTGGTAGGGTTATCTTACACCATCACCTACTTATAGCTGGATATCTGTTGGAGAGTCTTCATCAACTGGGGTTCTTGTTGAAGGAGTTCAGTTGCAGGGAAAAGAAGACAGCCCTTTGGAAGCTCTGCTGGAGAATAAATAATAGCTGTTGATTCTCTCTGGCTGTCTGTTGCAGCTAGAGCTGCTTACAGCATGATGTGAACCATAGCAGATGAAAATAAGATTTTTTTTTTTTTTTTTTTTTTTTTTTTTTTTTTTTTTTTTTTTTTTTTTTTTTTTTTTTTTTTTTTTTTTT
>VZUI01032653.1:0-30583 GCA_013401135.1 Cettia cetti
TCCCTCTCTTCCTTTGGAGGTATTTAAAGCCAACAACCCTCCCGAGGCCAGGCTGGGGTTGCTGCTCTCCTGGATGTCTCTGGGTCCATGGAGGTGTCAGTGCCACCGGCTCCCGTGGTGGCAGTCCGAGCAGAACCTCTTGGGATGTGTTCAAAGCCCATCGTCCTCTACAGACCTGCAGGGCATTTGTAGCCTACAGATAAGCCTTGACAGTAAAAAAAAAGAAAAAAAAAAAAAAAAAAAAAAAAAACAAAACAACAAAAAAACCAAAAACCAACAACAAAAAAACCCCAAACCCAAAGAAACAAGCAGGAAAAAATTCCCCTGGCTTCCAGAAAGGGTTTTCCTGGCTGTGGGACTGACCAGGCAAGCAGGAAGGTGGATTCTCTGTGCAACCTTTCCCATCCTTATTCTCCTTGGGGAGGTGTGGGCTGCCAAAGCCAGGGTTGGGAGCTCCCACATGGCTGTGCTGTCCCTGGCTGCCCCTTTCCCCGTCCTGCAGAGAGCTCCCAGGGGCCACAGCTCATTCCTGAGGGGTACAAAGGGCATCAAGCTGGATCAATCGTGCATAAGTGACGGGGCTGTGCAGCATCCCTGCGTGGTGACAGCTTCAGTGGTGCTGCAGCCTCCCAACGCCTGCAGCAGGCTGCAGCACTGCAGCTGGGATCTTAGGAGCTGAGATCCACGGTTTGGGACAGCCCTTGCTTTGCACAAATGATGGAGCAGCAAAGTGAGGGACCACCAGCACCCAAAGCCTTTGGGAACAGGGGAAGCTCTTGGCACAGGGCTTTCCTTGCAGGTGGAGTGGGAGGATGAAGTTGGAAGTTTGTTGTGGAGGGGGTTTGGTAGGGGCTGCTCCCCTCTGTTTATTGATGTAAACTCTCTTGGAATGATATCTTCCCCTCACTTTTCCTGAGGCAGGACTCACTTGGCTCTCCAGCCAGGAGCAGGGTAACTCCAGGTGTGTTTTCCCTGATGCCAAGTCCTCAAGGTGCTGCCAAGGGTGTGAGGATTTGGGCAGAGGGTGATGCTTCAGCCACCTCTGGTGCCAGAAAGCCACCATCAGTGGCAAGGGGACCCTCAAGAGGGATCCTTTAGGATTTTGCATGGAATTTCTTCCTTTTCCCACAGGGCCAAGCTGGCTGGCTGTTGTCAAGCTGAGTGTGGGCATATCCCAGATCTCTTCCCAAGGGAGGAGCAGTGTTTGGTCACCAATTCCACTACTCTGTGATGTCTGGGCTGGTGCATCCTGGATTTACTGGGGGTCATTCCCCACTGGAGGGGAAGGGTGGGGTTGGCAGCACTCCCACAGGTGCAGCACCTCCCTGCAGAGAGCCCCTGGAACACGAGCTGCTATCCACAGCAGGATCCATGGGCATGACCCACATCTGGCTGGAATTTCTGGGATGCTGGGAGATACAGAATGGGGCCAGGATGAAGCTGAGCAGAGCACATGGAATGAGGTCTCAGCAGAACCTGGGGCTGAAGTTTTCTGGGTGAGCTCAGAGCTCTGTTTTCACCTGTACTCCAAGTGGATTTGGTGTGTTTATAGGGGAAGCTCATCCCTCAGCACCCCAAAAGTGTACCTTCTATCCCTACAGCCAGAATGGGGAAATGGATGGGACCTTGGAGGGATTTCCATTTGGGGTGAATGGGGGACTCCCCTCATGGAAGCAGGATCAGGGCCGGGGTTTGGCTCTGCCCTTGCTGCATTTTCCCAATGAAAACGAGGTGCTGCCCTTTCCTGAACCCACAGCCCTGGGTCCCTGTGTGATCCCTGTGACCTGGGGAGCTTTGCAGCCCCTCCTGGCTGAGCTGCAGCCCCGGGGAGCTGCTGCTGACACCAGCCAGGTTTGGGAGGCGGGTGCAGGAGGCTGGCGAGGCCTCTCCTTGGCAGAGCAGCCAGGGGAACAGCTTGTGACAGCCTCTCTCCTTCTCCAAGAGCCTGCTGGGGTGCGTTCCCTAACCTTTCCTGCCTCCGTTCCACTCCTGTGTTTCTCTCTCTCTCCCTTTTTTTTTTTTTCTTCCCTTTCCCCTAACTGTAAATGCGCCATAAAAATGGATCAAATTGCTTAAATCACTGTCATTAAATCAGTGTGAGTCCCCCCTCCGCCCCTGTGCTCGAAGCCTGGCAGAGAACATTTGTTCCAAAGGCTGAACAGCCGTCTTATTGCTCTGAAAGCATATTTGCTGCTTGATGGAAGGAGGAGAGGAGGAGAAAAACAGCCTGCAAGGGAAGGAGGGGGGCTGAAACCACCGGGGGATGGTTCTCCTTGGACACAGACGGGGGAGCAGGGGCTGCATCCTGCGGGCTGCATCCGGAGGAGGTGATGGGGTGACAGGGATGAGGGGACTTGGGACACCCCTGGGGTTGGCTTTGATGGTGAATTGGGGTTTCATGGTACAGGGGATGCTGGAGAGGGGTGGTGGGGATCCCAGGGCCAGCACAGACCACACAGCCCCATCCTGCAACCCTCCAGAATGCTCTCCATTGAAGCCCAGCAGTGATGCTGTGGAACAGCTCAGCCTGCTGCAGCACAGGAGAGCAAAGGATTCCCAGTAAACAAGGCAGGTCGAGCTGGTGAACCTTCCTGAGGCCCTGGGTTGATGAAGCCCTGCCAGTCCCAGCTTAAAGAGTGGCTTTAGACCCGCTGGTGTTTGCACATCCCAATAAAAAGCTTTTGCAAATCCTCACCGTGGGCCCCGGCGGCTCAGGGGAGCTGGGGAAAAGTGATTGCTCTGGAAATTGGGAATATTTTGGGAGCCTGGGTTTTGGCATGGCAGAGCAAGGCACAGACGAGGCTGACTGCAGGAGCTGCCGCGTGTTCCCACACGGGGGAATGCAGGAATGCTTCTACCCAGGTGGTCTGGAAAATCCCTAGAGAGAGCACCGCGAATGGCGAGGAGAGCCGGGAGCTGGAGGCGGATCAAAGGCTGGGGAAGGGGCTGCCACAGGTGGCAGGTGCTGGCGGGGAGAGCACATCCCAAACCCTCCTGGCTCTCCAGAGCTCCAGAATCTCGCAAAGCTGTTGCACTCCCGGGTTTCTCAGAGGATGCTGCTTCCCTCCCATCCATCATCCTCTACCCCGCCGAGCCGGGGCGACGCCTCCTGCCCTGGAGCTGCCTCCTGGGCTCTGCCTCAGCGCTGAGGACGGGGCTGAAGCTGTCTGCAGGACCAAAAAGTGACCCCGGGGGTGCTGTGCAGTCCGTGGAGCACGGCAGGGCTGGTTGTGGCCTCCTGCTGCACTGATCCCAGCTCCGGAGCCCTGAGGAAAGCAGGAAGATGAGTGTGTGGGGCACAGCCCTGCTCCTGCCTCTGCCCTGGGTGCAGGAGCTAAAAGCCAAAAACACAGAACAGCTCCGAGGGGCTGGAGAGCTGCCCGGATTTCCACAGCTCCTGAGTAAAAGTGCACCAGCTCGGAAAAGCTGCCCCGAGGCTGGGGAAAGGCTCAGCCTGCTCGGCAGCTTCGGGGGATTCTTTGGGGGGGCTGAGGTGGCCCTACCCAGCCCTTTGGATGCCCTGTTCCAGCTGCTCCGGGCGAGCAGGGACTCCCATGCTCCTGAAGACCCCCTAGATGGTGAGCAGGGACCCCCTACCACGAGATGGGATCTGACTGGAGCATTTCCAGTGTTCCCCTTGGAAATGGAAACGCAGGGAGGGCAACGCAGCCGTTCCCTCCTCGTGGGCTTTGCAGATTAATTATTCCCGGGGTAAGGAGCTGCTTAATGGCTCTCCCCCTCCACCCCTCCTTCCCACGGGAAGCTGCAGGGACAGCTTCTCCTTGTCCCTCAGGGCCAATGCATGTCAGGCTTAATCCCTGAGCACCTTGTTGGGGACACTCAGAGCTGATCCTTGGCCCTGGTCTGGATCAGGAATAACTCCCTTAAAGGCAGCAGCAGTGAGTTAGCATCTCCCAGTGCTGTTACACGGGAATGCTCCATGGAGGAAAGCAGGATTGATAGGAATAATCAGGTTTTGTTTAACCATGTTGAACTTTAGGGTGAGGGGCAACTCCTCTGTTTCCAGCTTTTGGTCTTTACTTTGGTTTCTGAGTGCCTGAGGGCAGCAAATCTGTCTTGACAGAAGTGCTAATGGAGAAAAAAATGGATGTTAATTCAGGAGAAGTGTTTCCAGACAGGAATTCATCTCTGTAAGCACCACTGAAGTACATGAGCTGCTCAGCTCAAAGCAGGAGCAACTATTTTTTCTGGCTGCATCCCAGTCCACAAGGATGCTGAGGGACAAAGCTCATTTTGGGCTCATTTGGACCAGATACAGACCTGGGGGTCTCCCAGGTGCTGGCAGAGCATCCAAAACTCCACTTTGCCTCCAGGTTCCACATGCCATGAGGCAGCACAGAGGAGAGGGGATGACTTCCCTTCTTTCCACGCCAAAAAGCCTCTGAGAAGCAGAGATGTGTCATCATCTCAGGCATGGTCCAACCCTTGGCTTGATTTCCCTCAGCCAGGCATCCCAGGAGCAGGGATTTCTGCCCAGGGACGGTGAGGGGAGGAGGGAGCAGATCCCTCCTGGCGAAGGCAGTGGCTGCCACAGAGCCCTGGCAGCTCCCCTCACTGCAGTGTGTTTATTCCTTCCTGCCAGCTGGGATCTGTTTGCTCAGGACCTTGTGAGGGGCTCGTGGTCTCTGTCTCGGCCTGCCTGGAATCCTGCAGCAGGGTTAAACCCTGGCAAACCTGTCCTGGCACAGGGCTGCGGTGCTGGCACAGCCTGAGAGCAGCTGCACCAGGAAATCCACCCTGCTGTGGGGGCTGCTCACCTTCTGAGGGTAGGAAGCCTTCAAAGACCTCTCTGCATCGGCCAAGCTCTCCATGAACTTCACCCAGATGTGCCTGGGAGTGACTGGAACTGCCAACAACGGTCTGAAAAATTGAGCCTTGATGTTCCTCAGCATAAGGAACCCTCTTTCCCACCTCCTCAGTGGCTGGACTGTCCTTCTCCCTGAGCTTTCTGTTGGGGGTTAGGATTTTTCCTTCTCTCTCGGAATTTTGTCCCACCTGTTGCTAAGAGAAAATAACAACCGGTCTTTAAGAGACAAAAGAAATGGCCAAGGTGGGTGAAGGTGCAGCTGGCTGCTCTCTCACCTGAGGGGTTTTCTCTTGGAAGGGCAAAGACATCTTGAGATTTTTCAGGGGCTGGGCTTGGCTCCTCTAGCTCTGGGCATGTGAGGGGAGACAGGCTGAGGGGAATTCGCCACCACTGCGGGGTTCTGTCTCCTGCTGTCTTCTCCTACTGTGAGTGAAGCTCTGCTTGTGGCAGCGGCCATTGCACTGGGACCTTTTTAACAGCCAACCTCACTGGAAAGACCCTCACAATGTACTCGGGAGAACCAGGGAGAACTCGGGAGAACTCAGCCCTTTTCCTTCCAGGAGAGCCTCTCCTGGCCACGATCAAGAGCCTGGCTGCCACCACCCAGCCCCGCTGTTCCTCTGCCACTGCTCTGGGATGTGGCCTGCAGGGACACCCCGCAGCTCCTGCTACAGCCGCAGAGTTTCTGATCCATGGCGTTTACTGCGGGATGTGCTCGTGCCCGCCCACCCAGCCGCCGCTCCGAGGCTCCTGCTGCAGCCCCCTCCGCCATCCATCCCGCCTGAGGGGAGACCCCGCGCCACAGCGCCCCTGCAGGCTCGGAGGACTCACTGCATCCGCCCCACCATCCTGCCTGAGGGGGAGACCCCCGTGTCACAGCGCCCCTGCAGGCTCGGAGGACTCACTGCACCCGCCCCGCCATCCCTGCCTGAGGGGGAGACCCCCGTGTCACAGCGCCCCTGCAGGCTCGGAGGACTCACTGCACCCGCCCCACATCCCCGCCTGAGGGAGAGACCCCCGTGTCACAGCGCCCCTGCAGGCTTGGAGGACTCATTGTACCCGCCCCGCCCGGCCCGGAGCCAGCAGCGCCCCCTGCGGCTGTGAGCGGAACTGCACAGGAGGGGACACGCCAAGGGAAGGCTGCCTCGGGTTCCTGCTTCTGCTCGTTGTTTGTTTGCCTTGTTATCCACACTAGTGCAGAACTGCAATTCCTTTTCCCCCTTCTCTTTCCCTGAAAGCATCTTGAAGTCAAAGCTGTAATCATTTGGAGGGAAGGGTGATTTTTTTTTTTCTGTTCCAAGGGAGGTTTCTACCTTCCTTGGCAGACAGCTGGCATTCAAACCAAGATGCTTTTCCAGGAGTGGTGTCCACCTCTCAGATAGACCCTGAGGCCAAGAATCCAGCAGAACACACCTGGACAAGTCTGGCAGGAGCCATGCTCTCTCCTGCAGCCTCTCCGTGGTTCCTGCCCTTCCCAGTGCTGGTGCTGGGCTCTGGGTTGATGACTGGCAGGACTTTGAGTTTCTCTATTCCAGTGAACTTCTGCTCCCCACTCCTCTACCAAAACCAAAGCATTTCTAAACCCCTCTGGTGCTCCTAAGCCACGTGGGGTCGCATCCATTCACCCTGGTGAGCTGGGAGATCCCAGTTCTCACCCAGTGAGAGAAGGGAACTGGGATCAGTAAGGAAAAGGTGGGAAGAGCTAACAGGAAAGTGAAGAGTGAGGGAAAGCTGTGGGGGTGGAGGGCATGTCTGGCGATGCTTTTCTCCAGGGACAAGGGATGTTTTGGAGGATTCTGGGTGGATTGGGGTGCAGGGCTTGAATCATGGACTCTTGGGAACACCACCACAGCCAGAGCCAGCAGATCCCCACCAGAGCTACCTCTGAGGGAGGTGGGAGAGCGGTGGGAATGAAAGGGACACCTGGGGCAGGAAGGAGGATGCAGCCTGGTTGTAGCTGCCTGGGAACCTCGGGCCCTGGAGCTCTTTCCTGACGAGGCCCCACAAATCCCACGGTGGGATCTTGGCTCT
The DNA here is from genome assembly GCA_013401135.1 of Cettia cetti. NCBI lineage: Eukaryota > Metazoa > Chordata > Aves > Passeriformes > Sylviidae > Cettia > Cettia cetti. The sequence goes on from VZUI01032653.1 coordinate 6,860, forward strand.
GATTGCACAGAGTAACGTATGGATCCAATAGAGCACAAGCCCTGCCTGTCAGAGCAGCCGCCGAGCCCCAGCAGATGCAAAGTTTCGAGGAAATTGTGGTTTCTCCATGTGTCTCTAAACGCCAGATCCAAACAGGGTCCTTCTCCTCCACCTCCTGCTCTTGCTGGGAGGTAGCAGGACAGCAGGATGCTTCTGTCCCTGCTTTCCTCCCTTGAAGGGACACAGGAGGGGCTGTGATTCCCTGCACATGGCTTTCCTTGGGGAGCTGTGGAAGTATAACCCTTTGTGTATTTGGAGAGCAAAGCTGCTGGTGGCAGCCGGCTCCAGCATCCCCACGCAGGTAACTGTGCCCAGGCATCATTGCTGGGCTCGTTTTCAATTAAAAACTGATTTGCTACAGCCCTTTGCTGACCTTCAGCCTGGCAGGCGGATCAAAGGCTGGGGAAGGGGCTGCTGCTCTGCAGGGGAAATCAGCCCTGCTCCCCACCTCCCTCCCTGCTCTTGTTTCCTTTCCCCATGCCTGAGATAACTCCCCGTCTTGCTCTGTCATCATGTCTTTATCTTAACCCTACAGATTTTTCCCTTCCCCAGCGAGCTGGATGATTTCTTAATGCTTATTGACAGGGGTTTGTGAGCACGATACAGGACCTGGGCAGAGGAACCTGGGGGAGGTCCGTGCTCCTGGTGGCAGGAGGGGCCACGCACAGACAACACCCCCAGCTCTCCTGACAGACCCACAGCTGTACCCACACCCAGCACCTGCAGCTGATGCTGCTGCATAACCAGGATCCTGAGGGATTCTCCTTCCCCAGGGCCCTGAAACATCTCCCACTCCCATAGCCTGATGCTGCTGCATAACCAGGGTCCTGAGGGATTCTCCTTCCCCAGGGCCCTGAGACATTTCCCATCCCCAATTTGTGCCAGCACTGCTGCTGCATAACCAGGGTCCCACGAGATTCCCCTTTCCTGGGGCCCTTGAGGCATCTTCCCTTCCACTGCTCATGGAGCATCCCTCCTCCCCGTGTGCCTTGGAGCTCTCAAGGCCGTGGTGTGGGCAGGAATTGCCGGGCAGGCTCTGGCTCAGCAGCTCTGGTGCCAAGCCTGGGGACCCGCAGGCAGGGCAGCTTTGGCTGGGCCCTCTGCCAGTGCTGGGACTGCAATGACAGCTTTGGATTTAGCAATCTGCAGACTTTGCCTTCCGGATGCCAGCCTCCCAGTACCTCCTGTGGATTTGCTTATGAGAGGGAAAATGATGGAGCTTTGGAGTGAGGGAGGGAGGAGGGAGTTACCTGTTGGGATGGGCACTTTCTGCCTGGGGATGGAGGTGGGATGGGAGGCAGTGTGACTCCAGGGTAGGTTGCAATCCCCTGGGGATGGAGATTGGATCTCTATCCTGGAGATTGGATTTATTTCCTGCATGGAAGGCATTGCCCAGCTCGGCTGAGTGTCTCTGCAGGCTCAGCTAGCAGCAGTGTCTGTAAGGAAAAGCCTTAAGTGAGAGATAACAGGGACCTGAAGGGCTCTTTGCCAGCCAGGGGGATGGAACAGCCACACGCAGGTTGGCCGAGGTGCTGGCAGCTGGGCTGAGCCCGGGCACACTCAGCACAGGTGTGGCAGCAAGGGACAGCGGTGTCCCGGCCAGCCCGGGTGCAGCCCCCGGGGTGGGAGCCGAGCTGTCCCCGCTCTCCGTGTCCCTGGACCAGCAGAGGGCAACAGTGACCTTTGCAACCGCCTTGTCCCCAAAAAATCACCCTCCCGACACCTGGGAGGCTGGGCTGGTGCATCCCGGCTGCGGGGGACACGGGGTGGTGCCACGGTCCTTTCCTGGGAACGCGGCCTGTTCTCAGCATCGGCCGTGCAGAGTGGCGGCACCTGCGGCGGTGACCCCATCGATGGAGTGACAGCTCCCACCCTGGAGCCCATCCACGGGAGGGAACAGTCACTCCAAAGTGGGAATGATCCTCTCAGTGACGGCTCTGAGGTAGGACTCATCACCCCATCAAGGAACCTCGAGATGGGGATCATCTTCCCATTAATGAGCTCCAACGTGGGCTATAAACCAGGGAGAGCTGCTCTGGACACAAATTTTGGGCCTGAGCGAGGCATGGAACTGCCTCCAAGCGTGTTGGGGTTACCAGCAGCACAGCTGCTGTGTTTCCTGGCCTGTGAACCCTCCCTGTGCACACCGTTGCAGGTAAAAACCACTCTGACACCGACCAACAGTGTTTGGGTGCTGCCTTGGAGCCCAACCAGCAACCCCGACGCCTTGGGAGGGAACGACTCCTGGGCAATGTGCTGTGCTGGGATGTGGATCTGCAGAGGTGCTGCAGAAGGGCTGGAATGTGGGAGCCGGGCACAGCCAGAGTCGGCTCAGCTGTGTTTGGAGGCTGCAGCGGGATGCGCTCCGAGGCGCCTGAAACGCAGAGGAGATGTGAACCGTCACCCCCAACCCTCAGCGGGAAGCCCCTCTGCAATTAGCCTCCTGAACCAGCCAGCGGGCTGAGGCCGCAATTCTCCTGCAACAGCTCGCTGCCTCGACCCTGGCCAAGGTCGCACCCGGAGCGGTCGTTAGCGCCGCATCGACCTCCCATTAACGCCCCGAGCTGCCGGGAGGGGCGGCCGGGCAGCCTCAGCCCTGCCGGGCAGCCGGAGGGGTGGGCGGGGGGCCCTTCGATCTTCCAGCAGCCGTGGGAGTCGATCCATTTGCTGAAATGAATGGGAAATGCTTGAAAAGCTAAACCTCAAATGAGGTATCGACTATCTGCCGAGCCGGGCAGCGCTACCTGCCGCAAGCTCGGCCCTGCTCGCATCGCTCTGTGGGTGCCTGGAGCTGCCGGACCGCCCGGCTGTGCCAAAGGGCTGCTGGCATCCCAGCTCAGGGATGCTGGAGCAGGGATCACCTCGAGATCAGGTTTTGCAGTGCCCACTCTCCAGGGAGCCGGAGCCTTCGGTGGGGCTGAGCTCCAAGGCTGAAATCCTGCCGTCACGCTTGGGTTAATATTAAACCATTAAATGTGCTCAGCTCTTAATAGAGGGGCTGGTTGGAGCCTTAACCCTGTGTTTGCCGGCAGCTGCTGAGTGCCCGCCTCTCCTCTGCCAGGGATGGCAGTCCCGGCCCTGCTTTGCATGTTCTCCCCGCCGAGGTGTTTGCTCTGCAGGCTATTTAATTTTATTTCATTTAATTTCGTTTATTTTCATTTTCATTCCCCTCCTCCAGATATTCTACTGCCTCCTTCCCCGGTCCCAAATGCAAGGCCACCCCGCCAAATATGTTTTTAAAAGTCTATTCATTCCAAATCCCATGGTACTCTGCAAAAATGGTGTTTGAACAAACTCGAAATCATACTTTAAAGAAAACACAGCTGTTTAATTACAGCCTGCATGCAAAGCAGCCTCCATCATGTGAGTGGAGGAGCTGGGTGCTGACTGTGTGTTTGGCCTCTGATCCCCTTTAATCTCTGCAGTCAAAGGATTTCGGTTTGATTTCCTTTTATTTCCCCACCCGCCTTGGAATCTGCAACCAATTTGTTGTTGTTGTTTGGGAAACAAACCCCAGGGAAAAGGTCTGGATCCGGCAGAGCCGGGCTCGCACCGGCTCTTGCCGTGCCGCCTCCTGCTTACCCCAGCGCCAAGAAAAAAATCTGTTTTCCCTTTGCCCATCCTGCTCTGCTTTTTTTGGCCTGTCTCTCTCCAGCCCCGGAGGAGCCGATGGCTTTCGCATCTGCTGCTGCATCTGTTTTCCCCATCAGGTCCGAGTGTGCTGATAACTTCAGCTGGGAATGGGAAGCCGCTGCTGAGGCAGGGCTTGGAGGGGAAAACCTTTCTCCGAGTGTCCCTCGCCCCGGGAGGAATTGAGTGTGAAGAACAGGGGGGTATGGGAATGGTTGGGGGTTCCACTGGAGCTTGGAGTCCTTCAGAGGTGATAAATCCGACCTTGAATTCTAGGCAGTGAGGAGAAGATAGGGATGCCAGTGGCACTGCCTCCTTCCACATCGTATTTTTGGGGTGGGGAGCCTGGTTTTTTGGGGGGGATGGAGAGCCTGGGTTTTTTTGGGGGGGATGGAGAGGGTAGCAGGCTGCCTGGCTGGTGAGGACACACAGATGTTGCTGCAGGCTGCAGCCCCAGGTTCGTCCTGGTACAAATCCAGCGCTTCCAGGCTCTGCCTGAGGGGGATCCAGCAGCACCGAGCAACAAGGCAAACAACCCCTGGCCCTGGATTAGAGCAGCGAGCTCCAGGCAAGGCCTGGGGTGCATCACTGAGGGGTGGCCGGGGGGCTGTCCCCAAGCTGCAGTGGCAGGGGCTGTGGCCCCAGGGGATTGCTGGCTGTGGACCAGGACCACCAGGGCAGCAGGATGAGCTCCCTCGGCTCCAGCAGCCAGCTGTTCATCCAAACAAGATGTGGGCAAGGTGGGAGGGTGAGTGTCCTCAGGGTGTCTGGGGTCACCAGCTGTTGGGGACAGTGAGTTATGTCTCCTTGGGCTGCTTTGTTTCCCCGAGATGACCCTGGGATAACTTTAGCCAGGCTTCACACAATCCCAACCTTTCCCTGTGCCTCTCCTTGCCCTGCTGAGCTCTACCCCGTGCCTCCAGCCCGGTCAGCCCCTGCCTGGACCCTGCACCCTCCAAGGGCTCCAAGCTGGGCTCAGCTCCGCTCTCCAGCTTTGATTCCCCCTTGGAGGCTGCACCAGCCTTTCATTCCGCTCTCCTCCGCCCGGTGCCTGTGCCATGAGCCTTTCCAGGCGAACATTAAAGCCTTTGTCTGCTTGGGAGTGCGGAGCAGACCATTTAGGAGGAATTAGTGGTTACATTGAAAGGGGAAAATAAGGGCTCCTGGGTTAAATGCACTTTAAATGTCTTAATAATTGCAATTGGCCAACTCGTTCCTCCCCGGAGCCAAAAGCCTGTAATATGGGAAGCTTTTCTCTAATCAAGAGCAGCACCGATACCTTATGTAGGACGCCACATAGGATGGAGGGAATTATTTCTCAGCGCTGCCTGTCTGTCATCCCCCAGCTCCCGGCCGGCCCCTCCGAACCCGCCGGTCGCCGGCACAGCCGGCTTTGGGATGGCTTTGGGATGGCTTTGGGATGGTTTTGGGATTGTTTTGGGACGGCTTTGGGATGGTTTTGGGACGGCTTTGGGATGGCTGCGAGCCACCCCGCCCCAGGTGCTGCGTCTGTGGGATTGCAGCGGCGCTCTCTGCCCCGAGCGAGGGTGGCCTTGCTTGTCCCGGTGCCACCCCGGGTTGTCCCCCTGGCCGGCGGGCAGCCCGTCAGTGCCATCCAGGTGGCTGGCTGAGCCCCCGCGCAGACACAGCCCGGCTCCCTGGCTCCAGCCGCCGCACAACCACGTCATCCATCAGCGATGACAAGCTCCTTTTGCAAGGAGCCTTTGTTGGCACCCGGTGCCGAGCCAAGCAAGGGGGGAAAATCGGGCTCGCCGGCTTGCGGCAGACCTCCAAGGCGAGAGCATCGGCCCCGGCGAGGAGCGGCCCCCTCCCTGCCAGCAGCCGGGGGAGGGAGGGAGGGAGGTTAAAAGGTGCAGCTTGGAGGAGGTTAAAAGCAAAGCAGCTTTTAATTTATAACGTGGCCGAAAGAGAAATGGTAGCCAAAAAAGATAAAGATGCTGGAATAGCTGGAATTCTCCAGCCGCCGCGACTCCGAAGGGTAAAGCCACTGGAATGCGTGTGTGTGGAGGGTGGGGGTGCTGCTCCGTCCCCCTCGGGGTGTCCCCCACGTCCCCTCTGAGAGCAGGGGGGCAGCAGAGGCAGGAGGGGTGGAGGTGGTGATGCCCGAGGGTGCCCTGGCGCCCACGCAGCTCTCTCAGGATTGGGATTGTGGGGTGCAAATCTGTCCCTGCTCCCACCCTGCCCCCCCCCGGCTGCTTTTGGAGGCGAATTGGACCTGCTGCCACCCTGCCTGAGTGAGGGCAGGCTCGGAGGTGTTCCCGGGGCAGGGCTGGGGGCCAAAGCGCCTCCGTGTTTGGGCTCAGGGCTTGGCTCCGGCTTTTGAGAAGCTGAGCTAAAATTGAACGGCTGCCCGAGGAGGAAGCTGCTCCTGCCCTGGAAAGCACCGTGAGCAGGGGCTGCCCCCCAGCCGGCACCCCTGGGTGCGCCCCCACGGCCAACGTGGGTGGCAAAGAAGGGGTGCAAGGCAGAGGGGAGGTCTGCTCTTCCAGACGGGCCAGAAGGCTGGGTGTGCCCTTTTGCAAGGTCTTTTGCAGCTCGGGTTTCTCAGATCTGGGTAACCTTCAAGCGAGGCCGGCCTTTAGCACCTGGCTGCATCGCTCAGGGCTCGGCCCAGCGGCCCGTGACGGGACCAGCCCGCTCCCCATCTGCTCCCTTCCCTCTCCCCGTCCACTCACAATAGCCCATTCACAAATCCACCCCGGCTCTTGGAAGAGAGGAGGAGGAGGGAAAGAGCCACCAAACCCTGTCTCGATGGGGAAACACCCCCAAAACCGAGCGGGAGTGCTCCATCCCCTCACTGCCACACTTGCAGGGATGAGGCAAAACTCATCGCAGCTCCGGGGGTGAAAACCTCTCTCGGGGAGGTTCGAGATGGAGCTGGTGATGCCTGTGCCACCTTCCCGTGCTGTGCCGTCTGCTCCACGCCGGGAAAGCCGCCTGGAGCTTCTGCTTTGGGGCCCGGGAGAGGACAGAGGCCCCCGGCACAGCCAGGGCAGCGCTGCCCGAGGATGCTCGCCGGGAGCCGCGCGTGTCCTGGCTCCCTGCTGGAGCACCTACAGATCTCCCCGGACCTGGCAGCGCCTCCAGCCGCGGCTCAGCGGGAGAAGGAGCTGCAAAGTGCAGCGCCAGGCTGTGCATTGGCCTCGCAGCCGAACAAGGTGTCCCTGTGTGGCTCTGGCAGCGCGCTCCGGGCGCGGCTCGGCCGCAGACGCCGCTGCTGCGTCTGTGAGCGGCCCCCGCCGGGAGCGGGGCGGGATGTCCACACCCAGACCCGTGCTCCGAGCCTCCTGGCCCGGCCTCGCCAGCTCTGCCTGCACGGATGGATGCTCTGACCCAGTTATTGGCTCTTTGCTATTGCAAACTCCAGCCAGGCATGAAAACCAGGGCTGGGGCTGCCTGGGTGGAACTTTTGGGGTTTGTTTTCCATACGGGGCTGGAGGCAGAGCCTTCCTAACCCCTTTCCCAAACAATACAAAACCAGCCAGGGCACCCCGGTGCTGTCAGCAGAGCCAGAATGAGTTGCTGACGCTGATTTCAGCTCCCTGCTTTCTCCTTTCCGTGGCTCATTTTCCTTCCCTTCAGCTGGGAGATGGGACAAGAGGCTTCCTTGATTTTTTCCATGGTGTTTGAAACAGCCGATCTTGTGCCTGTGGTCGCTTAATGGGAACAGTGTTACAGGAATGGAGTTTATTTGTTGCTGCACCCCTGGGCTGCCAGGCGTCCCTTCCCAACAGGGTTGGAAGCAAAATCCAGTACAGGCAGCCAAATTATCCACGTTTAGTTTGTGTGGCAAGGGGCAGCAGCTCTTGGGATGGCACAGCCCTGCTGTTGGGATGGCAAAGCCTGGGATGCTTCCCCCCTAGGGTGAAAAAAATCCCATTTTCCAGTGTCTGCAGGGAAATCTGAGGAGATGGGTGTGTGTTTCTCCTCCTTTTCTTCCACGCTTGCACAGACACAGCTTCCAGCATCCCTATGGCCAGAGAGGAGCCCCATCCCATCTCCCATCCAGATCCCAGCTGAGGTCTGCCTGGCTGCTTTCATCCCAGGCTTTAACACAAATAATATCATTACCAGGAGCTAATGGAACAAGAGTGCCCCAACTTCCCTGCTCCTGGCTGCACCTTCCTTATTTCCTTTGAGTTATTTAGAGGGAAAAAGAAGTAAGACCAGGGCTGAGCCCTCCCCCACCCCCTCTCCTGCATAATTAGTGCTACAGCAACCCCGTTAATGCCATCCCTGCAACAGGAACTGCTCCAGCCGCTGCCTGGGAAACAAAAGGGATTTTTTTTTCCCCCCATGGCTTTATTGTTATGGGAATACCCAGCGCCCAGGCTCAAAGCCGTGTCAGGCAGATGTTGTCAGCCTGAAAATCCCACCTCCTGGAATCCCATTCCTATTGATCCCACTCTTCCCTGGTGCTCCTTCCTCTCAGCACCGTGGAGGGTTAGCCCTGGTGTCTGGGATGAGGATGGAGCTCCTTCCTCCTGCATCATCCTCAATCAGAGCAGGCACCAGAGGGAATCTCCGTGGATAAGCCAGGGAAGTGGTAATGGGGAGGGTTGTTTTCCCTGCTAGAAGCTGCTTTGCTGCTGAAAAAGCTGCTTTATTTTACCCAAGGTAAGTCCCACCCCAGAGCTTCCCTGCAGCAAAAGCTCCAGCTGCTCCAAACCCAGCAGGTCCACCCAGGAGGGTGCCCATGGCCCAGCACGGGGAGTTATTTCATCACAAAATGAAAGCAGCTCCTCTCTCTGCTCTGCTTTCACCTCGAGACTCAGCAGACACCGCTGAGCTTTTCCCAGCTTGTTAAGCTCAAGCCTAAGCTTTGAAATGGCAGCGCTGTCCCTGTGCTGGGACACGGGGTAAAAATAACGCCGGGGGGATGAAAGAGGATTTGCCATTTTTAGTTGAACTGCTGGAAGTTCTGCTTTTTGGCAAGGCATCAGGGCACTGCAAGGAGGGGCTGCTGCCCTGGGTCCCACCCTGTGTGGGCTCTTGGCTTCGGTGTGCCGGGGACCTCATGAGTGTGGAGCTGCTTTAGTTAAAGAGAACGGCTTGGCCAGATGGGAAATGTGTTGTTTTGCAGCCCATGTTAAATAATTTTTAACCTAGAAGGCATTAACAAATAAAAGCTCTGTGGTATAGAGTGAGGCGATGCTCCCTGCAAAAACCAGCTCGGAGGCTCCTCTCTCCTTATCAAATTGAGCAAAACCTCTGGTTTTCCAGTGGCTGGGTGGCAGGATGGCAGCAGGGAAAATCAGATCCGACTGGATTAGGACTCTCCAGCCTGAGATTTCCTCTCGTGCCCGTGGTTTTTATCACCATCAGTGTCCCCACAGATGGGCTCGCTGTCCATATAACGGCCCAGGAGATATTTATTTGCTGGGAAAGGAATTAATCCATGGCTTTAATCCTGCTGAGCTTCGAGCTCTGCTGCTCTGGAGCTGTGAGGAGTTCCTCAGGTTAGCACTGAGCTCTGTTCTGGGGAAAAAAGGGAAGTGATTTTGTTTCCATGGGCTGGTTCTCCCTGCTTAATGCTTCCTCTGCAGCACTCCCAGTCCCTCTCCATCCCATTGCCCGAGGCCTTATCCTTCCAATCCTGCATTTCTGCACTTGGCTTCCCTGCAAGGAGGCAGCACTGGGCAGCAGGGCTGCTCCAGTCCCTCCTCCTCCTCCTCCTCCTCCTCCATCACCTTCGCTTCCTCTCTGGTGGTGCCTCCCCAGGCTGGGGTGCAGCAACCACAGTGGTTTGCACTGATCCATCTGCTGCCACGCTTGCATCTCCTTCCTGAGGGATTTGGGCTCACTTTGAGCCTGGCAGCGTTCAGGAATCACTCTCTCCATCTTTCATGCTGCCGAAGCTCAGCTCCTGCTGGCTCGCCCCAGGCCCTTCCCCAAAACCCCTGAACGCGTTCAGCACCGGCCCCACCACCCCCTCTGCTACTCCCCAGCTGCATCAAGCCTTTATTCCACCCCTCTGGAGCTGTTTCCAGCCTTCCCCACCTCGCTGACCTCTGCAGAGGCTGCGGCAGCCTCTGGCAGTGCTCTGCCCGTGTCCACAGCCACGCAGCAGCCACGGCATCTCCCTCTGAGCACGAACCCTGCTCAGCCCCTGGCAAATTCCCGTGCCAGGAGCCGTTAGTGGGAACGTCTTGGCTTGGCCAAGCTCCCTAATTGGAAGCTTTGCCTCCAACACGCCCGTGCTGGCGTCTGTGCTGCCGCGTGGGTGGTGGGGAGCAGGTTCAGATGCCTTCCCTTCGTGGAGCTGGGGGGGAAAGGTTTTCCTGGGGATTTTTCAGCCACAAAGCTGCTGTTTCTTTTCCCTGGATGGAGCCTGGGATGTCCTGCTCTGGTGCAGAAGCAGGGATCGATCGGGGAGATTGGGGCAGAGAATTCCCTTTTGGCCAGATCCCGGCTGAGGTCCCTGGACTGGGGAGGGGGAGCCTGGATCACATTTATCCGGGAAATTCTCAAATATGGAGAATTTCCCTATACATCCCAGCCTCTCTCCATTGTGTTGCTGCCTTCCCCTCCCTCTCTGGGAATCCCAACCCCAGGGGAGAGCTGAGGGTTCCTCAAGCTGAACCCTTTAGTCCTGGTTGGGGTGAGGGGGCCTGCACTGATATTTATAGGATCTGTCTCAGTGCTGCTTCAAAAATCCCCACAGAGTGCCGGGCTGGATCCGTGCTCTCCTGGACTTTCCCTCCCGCATTTGTCAGTGTCAGCAGGAGTAATTTCATAAATATGCTGGGAGCAGGGGTGGGGACTTCACCCAGACTTTACGTCAATGTAAACAGCCCTAATTGGTGCTGGAGCCTCATAATTCCAGGATTTCCCCCCCTCCTTGCCCGCGTGCATCGAGGAAACTCGCGGTGCCAAGGAGAAACGTGTTTTCATTCATAAATCCTGGGAGGGGGGAGCGGGGGCTCGCTGGCATTTCATGCCTGGGGGTGCTTTTTTACATCCCCCTCTTCACCCTCCTCCATCTGACTTATCACTGGCTTAAAGCAGTGGCAGAAACACGGAGGGTTTAATGGGGGAGTGCTGGGAAGAGAATAAAGCCATTTACTGCTCAAATGCTGTGCTGGAGGCTGCTGAGGGCCTCTGGGAGCCTTCATCCCTCTCACAGCCACTCTCTCGCTGGCCTCTGTGTGACTGCAACCACGGGAGCTGTGGTAGGGGGGGGGCAAAGCCACCTGCCTGCACCCCACCCGGGGGATTCAGGGCTGGGACACCCCTGGGGGCTGTGGGGTGTGCAGGTCGGTTCCTTGGAGCAGGCACTGATCCCTGTTTTCCTGCTGGCCTGCAGCACCCCGAGGCTGTTTGTGTTTAAAAATCCATCCTGTGCTGGGAAGCAGCTGGGAAGGGAGGGAGATGGGTGAGGGTGTGTAGCAGGGAGACACAGAGCCCTCCAACTCCTCCTGGGCAGCCCCCAGCCCAACATCCCCAGGAGGCAGCTGCCAATCACTCACTCGCACTGCAGCTCTTTTCTTCCCATGAAATCAGGCTCCTAACAGAAGAAAAAAAAGAATTGGCAGCCCCTGGGGCAGGGTCCTGCTCTGCTGCAATCATCCCTGATCCACAGCTGGGTTGACAGCCACGGGATGTGGCTCTTCTGGCTGCCCTGCTCAGTGGGCACGGGTGTGGGTGTGCATTTGGGGTCCCAGGAAGGGCAGCATCACCCCTTCTTCTCCTTTCAAGCAGTGACTCAGTGGGTGCAGCACGGTGTGTGGGAGGATTGTGGTCCCTTTTCTAGGCTGGGAAAAGGGAAATGACTTCTGGTGTCCAGAGTTAAATCCTTCCCACCCACTCTCCCCCAAATCCAGGGGAAATCAGCCATGGTGGCTACGCCTGCTTCCCACATCTCAGCCTGTGATGGATGGCAAAGCCATGGGGGGACCCAGGTGGGGGAGCCCAGCAGGTCCCTGGGGGGCTGCCCATGGGTCAGACCCCTCTGCTGGCAGCACCAGCTGGGGACAGGACCCCCGGGTGTGGGTGCAGCTTCCAGCCCCTGGGGGCTGCAGTGGGTCTGGCCGTGCCTTGGTGGAGCCAGGGGCTGCTGGTTGCGCCCCCACTGCACCCCGGGCTTGTCAGGGTAAATCCAGACTCCCACGGAGCGGCGCTCCATGCTCCCCAAGCGGCTCCGTGGGAAGGGCAAGCCCGTTGATTTAATCCGTGTTTTAGCACCTCTGGGCTGCAGCGCTGAAGGGAGAAGCCCGGGAAGGGCAGGGGCAGGATCTGGGCGTGCCCCAGCGGCACCGGCTGCTCCTGTGCCTGTGCGGGGACGCGCTGGCCCTGGTGTCACCCTGCCCCGGGGCACACACACGCTCACTGCCGCCCTCGGCCCCCTGGCTGACTTTGACAGATTGCAGATGTTTTCTTCGCGTCCCGGTCAGTGCAAGAGGAGCGGCTCCGTGTCCATCGGAAGCGCCGTAAATCACCGCGATGGGTTCCTCAGAAGGGCTTCCAGCCAGGGCCATAAACATCTTGCCTCGGGCCAACGTGACATCCTCGCAGCTCCCCGGCCGTCCCCCCGGCCGGCGCTCGGCTCGGCGGCTCTAGCCCATCCAGCTAGCACTCAACAGCTGATAACTTTTTCCCCCCCTGCCTTTTCTTCCAGGAGTTGGGCTGTTCTTCAAACTCAAAAGCTGGGAAGGGCCTCCAGCCAAGAGTTTAGAGCCCGAGAAGAAGGTTTTGTGAGCTGGGTGGTTTAGCAGTTACAGAGCACGTGCTCCAGGACCCCCAGCACTGGCCAGGTCCCCCCAAGCAGAAGCTCAGTCCCTCCCCAGTGTGCAAAGGCTCTGGTGACTCTGGAAAAGGAAATTTATTTCTACTGGCCACAGCAACTCCCACTTCTTTGGGGAAGCAGCTAAAAAAAACCCCAAGAAACCTTTGAGCACAATTAATTTTTTTAAACCGTAGTCATCCCCTCTGTTCTCCAGTGATTTCCCACCGGCAGGGTTAGGAAATCATGTTTTACATCATTTTGGCTGCTGACCCTTGTGGGAGCTGCTGGATTTTGGAGAGGAGCTGGAAGGGATCTTCTGAGCTCACCTCGGCCCAGGCAGAGGAAGTTGTTTCATAAAGAGGTACAGTCAGCAGTTTGATCTAAAGAAAATAGCATGGAAAAAAAAAAAAAAATCTGAGTGATGGATACTGTGGTTGCATTGTGGAATATCAAGCCTTCTGTGAGGGAAAATATTTCCTGTGAGCGCTGCTCCTCTGTGTTTCTGGGTCCTTTGGGACCTTCAGGGAAGGGTTGGCCTCCCAAAAAGTTTATAGTGGATGTGGTCTGATGTGGAAAAGTACAAACAAGGGATTTTAATTTAAAGCTGTCAGTATTTAATCACTGCACACAGTCAGTGTTTCACCCACGGGTCGCAGCATCCTCGGCAGGATGGCCAGGGCCACAAGGGACCTGGTGGGGCTCTGGGGCCACCACCAGAGTGGGAGAGTTCTCCAGTCCCTTCTCTGGTGCTCTCAGCAGGCTCTGGCTGGGATTTTATCCTGGCTCCCGGTGGGATTTTCCATCTGGGTGGCTGCCTGGCACAAGCCTCTGGCACAGCAGAGCTGCCTGTCCTGGGAAGGCTCCCGAGAGCCACAGCTTGGCCTGTGGACAGGTCTGTGCTGCCGTTCACAGGCAGGAGCCTGCCCCTGATGTTCTGCCGCCGTCACCTCCAGCTTTTCCGTCGGTCCTGGGGGATTTGGGGCCGGCTCCGTGCCGGGGTGTGGCACGCAGCATCCTCGCCGTGCCCCCCCAGTCCAGAGCACGGCGGTGCAGGTGAGCTGCCGGCGGCGGAACAAGCCGGGAGCCGCTCCCCCACCTCCCGCTCCCCCTCCCTCCCTCCCCGCGGAGCGTTTGGACAAATAAAGTTCGGAAAAAATCCGAGCTGGAGCTGCTGACTCCTTGTGCAAGCGGTTTAAAATAGGCCACGCTGTTCCAGGCTGGCGGCAGCCAGCTGGCCCCGCGGCCTCCCCGCTGGAAAACAACCGGGAACAATACCACGGGAGCCCCGCGCCGAGCCTGCCACCGCCCGCGGGGACGTGACCCGCTGCCACCCGCCCTGCCCGGCCCCGACACGGGCCTGAGCCGCCCTGGGGGCACCGCGGGGCTGGCAGGAGCAGCAGGGCGGCTCGGGGATGTCTGTGAGACGATTCGCTTTGGGTGGGATGCGGGGCGGGGAGCGGAGGGACCGGCGTGGGGAGGCCGGGATGCGCGAAGGAGCATCTCCGGCGGCATCTCCCCGCCTTGCTCCGGCTGCGCCCGCGTCTCTGCCCCAGCGGGGTCCTGGGCAATCCCCCCGCTGCTCCCATTGTGTTTCTGGGGTTTGAAGACAAAGCGGCGGCGCTGGCCCGGAGCCCGGCGGGAAGTGGCCCCAGGTGGGCTGGACGAGGTGCCGGGGGGCAGGCCCTCGTCCCCCCGGGGCCGGCCGGTGCCTGAGCCCGCGGTGCCTTTTCCGTGCTCGGCGGTCCTTCGGGGACAGGAAGGGCTGCATTGTAAGATGGCCTTCCAGGATTTCCTCCAGCAGCCCTTGGGGCAGGATGAGGCCGTGCACCAGCTTCCAGGGGAACCTGCAGGGATGGATGCTGGGGTGTCCTGGAGGCTCTCCACGGCTCCTTTCCAAGCCAGCCCCAGTGCTGGTAATGCCAGGATTGGAAAATGGCTCGGGGGAGGGCAGAGAACCCAAGATATGAGAGCCCACTAGCCCTGAACTGATCCAGCTCACCCAACAGGCCCATTCATCACCCTGACCCCAAAAAAAGTGTGTGGAGAAAGCCATGGGATCCCCCCCAAAAAAAAGCCGTGTGAAAAAAGCCATGGGATCCCAAAAAAAGCGTGTGAGGAAAGCCATGGGATCCCAAAAAAAAGCATGTGAAGAAAACCATGGGATCCCAAAAAAAGCGTGTGAGGAAAGCCATGGGATCCCAGTGCAGGTGGGTTAGCTCAAAGATGATCCCTGGCAGTCCCGTGGAATGCTGTGGCAGTGAGAACTCAGCTGAGCACAGAGCAGGAGAGGCACAGGCCCCTGAGGGAGGTCCTGAACCGCAGGTGTGGTGATGCAGCTCGTAAGGATGTGAGCAATGTCCCTGGGCTCCCAGGGGTCCAGGGATGTCACCCCATCCCAAACCTGCCTGCACACACAGTGAGATCACCCCTGCCTTGTTCTCTCGTCCCTGAACGGCCCTGCTGGCATCTGCTTTCCTCCCTTTGTCACAGTGCTTGGATCATTTTGGATCTTCCTTCCAATGTGGTCTGGGAAAGAGGGAGAGCAGAGGATCCATCCACAGGGACAGAGCAGCTGCTGTGAGCTCCAGCAGCACATCAACCCTGACTGGGGCATGGACCAAAACCTCTCCAAGGAGTGCAGCTGCCTCCCTGTCACCGCCACGAGGGACATCAGCGCTGCCACTCGCCCTCTGTGCCCGGAGGATGGCCGTTCCTCCTTGCAAGGTTTAATGGCTGCGTGCAGCTTGCCTCAAAGAGCCCTGCACCTCGGCTGGGGGGAGGAGGAGGAGGATTTGGCAGCCGGGAGCAGGGGGATTAGCAGAGATTTGTTGGATCTCAAGGAGAGAGGTGCCAAGTTTTATTTGTCAGAGCGGGAGTCCTGCAGGCAGGGGACCCCCGAGGATGCTGCGTGTCCCTATCAGCTGGATGCAGCACCCAGGGCTGGCTGAGGGGGGTCGGGGCTTTCTGTGGGGGGAACCCCACGGGCCAGTGCTGGGGGAGAAACCAGGGAGGCAGATTTTGGTTTGGAATGACCAAAGGCTCCTGGACGGCGTGGGGGTGTCCTGGAGGATGGGGCTTTGTGGGGCAGCACGAGGTGGAGCCAACCTGACACTCCTTGAGGTGTGCAGGTTAAAACCAGCTTGGGTTTAAGCTGAGCCCATGCAGTGATGGCCCCAAAATGCCCTCGGGGTGCAGATCCCTGCTCTTGGGAAGCAGGGAAAGGGGTGAGCTCGTACCCAGGGCACGGGCAGCCTGCAACATCTTGTGTAACAAGGAGCGAGCATCAAAGGGAAATGCCTGAGCCAAGCAATAACCCATGCTAACAACAGAAAAAAAAAAAACCCTCTCCCCTTTCATTTCCCTCCCTCCCCTCTTGACCTTGAAGAATGCTGGAAGGTGTCATGTCATCAGCATTTCCCAGCCGCTGGGAGCTTGGGGGGGCAATTTTTTTTCTTCCTTCGGGGCACCCTGCCAAGAATAACAGCCGACTCCAGCAGGTCGGCACAGGAAGGGAACGGCTGGAACCTGATTTGCAGTCAGACGCTCCGAGAGCCAGAATGCGTTTTATTGAAGAGGTCTCCAAGGAGGCATAAACCTTTCCCCCCCCTACCAAAAAAAAAAAAAAAAAAAAAAAAAAAAAAAAAAAAAAAAAAGGGAAAAAAAGCCTTTCCGATGAAGCTGTATTTTTTTATATGCATTTTTAAAAGTCTTTAAGATAAATTTGCTTTTGGGTCGTGCTGCTGGTGTTGATTTAGGGCAGGAGCAGGAATGGGGAGGAATGGGGTGAGCGCTGATGTGAGGCTGGGGTTGCATGGAATCCCTTGGATGAAGGGATTTATTTTCCTGGTGGGATCAGGCTTCATTTCTGCTGCTTCCAGCGGGGCCAGCACATCCCTTGGGATGGATGTGTTTAGCAGAGGTCAGAGAGAGACACAGGCACAATTCCTCCCAGGAAGGGGATGTTGTTTGCCTGGGAGACAACCTGGGCAAGGTCAAGAGGTGCAGTGTCCCCATCATGACCAGTGCTCCTGTGTCCTACAGTGTGGGGGGCACTGAGAGAGCCTGGAGGGGGAAAATCCCTGCTGGAAGCCCAGGTTTGGTCAGGAAAGTGGTTAGCAGGACACAGGGACGCAGCTCAGCTGGGCACACCGGACAGGATGCTGGGCCCATGTGGAATCTCTGGGATGAGGGAGGGCTCTGGGCTTGGTGGAGCCTCTCAACAGGCACGTGGGGAGCAGGGTTTGGAACAGGGAAGCCATGAGCTGGTGATTATGGGAATTTGGAAGGTCTGGGCTCACGTTCCCTGCCTCAGTTTCCCCAGCTGTGACAGCTGCAGTCTGTGTCCGTCACAGCTGATGGGTTCCAGAGCTGTGTGAGGAGGGTGACACAGGTGAGGGCCTGTTCCACCTGGCTGGTGGCACCTTTCCTGGCATCCGTGCTTGCCATGGTGGGGCTGGACGCTCCACGGGCTGCTCTGCTGCATGGCCACGGATTTCTGCCCCGTTATTGCCAACAAAAACCTTTCCAACACGGGGGCTTCTCTTCTCATCCCTCAGCTACACCAGGGGACACTGAATCCTGATCTGTTCCAACCTGCCTGGGCCAGCCTGCCTTCACAAAAGAACAAAACCCAAGCCCATCCATTGCTTGGCCACCCCAAGGCACAGCAGGACCTCCCAAAGGAGCTCCTCCAGCAATTCTTCAGGGAAGACACTGGAGGCAGCCCTTGATCTCCAGCTCTGGGGGTGAACCTGCTGAGCTCCCAGCCCTTTTTCTTCTGATCTCATCCCCCAGCTCGCTAAATCCAGCGAGATATTCCCACTGAGGAGCACAGACCGGGCTGGGGCTGCAGAGCTCCATCCTTGGGAACATCTGGTACCTCTGGCTCATCCCAGCTCCAGCTGGCTTTGGGGCAGCAGCCACCCTGGGTGGTCACACCCTGCTGAGCCACCCCGGGGTGCCACAGGGTTGCTGACAACCATCCCTGGGCTCTCAGGGCGCGGCTGCGCTGCCGGCTTGGCTCCTCCTGGCACCTCCCTCGGGGAGGAGGAGCGGGATCCGGGGGTGAGGTGAGGCTCCGCAGCTCCCCAGCTCCCTCTAATTCCTTTCCCAGCTGCTTTGCCTCATCGCCATGACCAGGCTGTAACCGGAGCAGGTCAGCGTTTTGCTGATGGAATGTTTTTCCATCGGGAAATACCAATTTCTGTGGGAACATCTCAATTTTGACCAAAGTTGTCTCTTATTTTTGGTGGGGTGGGGGAGGGAGAATCCTTGAAAACCAGGCTTTTCCAGAGGTTTGCCTTCTGCCGTTGCTTTTGAGATGAGCACAGAGGGTGGTTGTGGCACGAGAAAGGTGGGAATGAAAGGTGATGTGTGAATAAAACCATGGCTAAGGACAGGCCACGATGCCCTTCAAAAACAGTTAGCAAGAATATTTTTGAAAAAAGTCAAAATGAAGTGAACTGGTGGATTATCCTCAAAAATACTTTCACTTTATTTTGGAGTAAGATTTGGGCTTCGCCTGTCTCTTCCTCTGCTTGATTTGTCTTTTCCCAAGTGGTGTTACTTGAGCATCCCCTCCACCCACTTCGCCATCCCGGCAGGAAGGAGAGGCAATGCCAAGGGGGATTTTCAGCTGGGCAGGAGCCGTAAGCTCCACCTGCCTCCCGGGGGGATGAGGGCGCTTTCCTCCAGCCCCGGATCCAGCCCCAGCTCCCGCGGCCGCCCGGCGGGGCAGCTCCATCTCTGACTGCTGAATAACGGGCTGGGAATAGAAAGCTGAAACCAGAGACCGCGTCTTCCCGTTGCATCTTCGGAGTCATGTGAGAGGTTCCTTCCCTCCCATCCCACTCGGCAGCAGCCGGGGCTTGCCTAGAAATAGCTCCTGGCACTCACGGCGCAGGACCTCGACCCCGCCCCGTCCCGCGGAGCCGATGCCGTGCGCGGCGCTGCTGCGGCTCCCTGCAGCAGGGCCTGGAGGCCAAGAGGGAACACAGCAGGCTTGGAAAACCCTTGGAGCTTGAAAAACACTTTGTGCTGCCCTCAGAGGATGCCAAGTTGCTGGGAAGGGTTTGTGCTCTGGAAAGAAGCAGGGTGCGGAGTCTCTGCCTGATGCCAGCACCCAAGGGCACTGCAGGGGTCGGGCTGCTGCTCCCGGATTTTTACTGC
Source organism: Cettia cetti (assembly GCA_013401135.1). Classification (NCBI taxonomy): domain Eukaryota; kingdom Metazoa; phylum Chordata; class Aves; order Passeriformes; family Sylviidae; genus Cettia; species Cettia cetti. The sequence goes on from VZUI01032653.1 coordinate 25,443, forward strand.
TCTGCAAACTGTTATTATTTGCAGTGACAAACCTTTTCTTCCCTTTTTCACCCCCCCTCTCCCTCTCCTCTCCACCCTTTTTTAATAGCAGCCTCTAACAGCCACACTCATTCTTCTTTGTTGACACGGCCCTTTGGCATCAGCACTTGGCATTTGCGGAGCTGCTCGCCCTGGAAAGGAAAAGAAAAAAAAAAACCTCTTAAAAAAATAATAAAACCTTATGAAAAATCCCCACAAGCAGCAGCTGGGCCCTTGTGCCTCTCAGGGGATGTGGCTCCCTCCTGCCCCACGGGACACGGGGGCAGTGGGGGCCTGGTCCCAGTGGGGTGAGCGGGAGGAGCAGCACGGGGTCAGCACTGGGTGCCCACCCAGGGGTTTGGGGCAGGACTGAGGGTGCTGGATCATCCCCTCGTGTTCATGGACTCACAGGGTGCTGCTGGGGATCCTGGCTGGGCTCAGCCACTGTGATCACCATGCCAGGCCCCCGGTGTGTCCCCACACGGCTTTGTCCTCCAGCTGTCACAGGAGCAGCAGTTTCTCTGCCGCAGCCTGTCTGGAAGTGCCCGGCAGAGCAGAGAGGCTCAGAGTGTCCCCACAGGGCTGTGGTGACAGTCAGAGGCCCCCTCCTCTCCCCAGAGTCCCCCTCCTCCTTGCTGCCTGCTGGAGACCATCCCAGCAGCATCCTTCCCTCCTTCCCTGCATCCAGGCTCAGTCCACAGCTGTGATTCCAGCACGGGATGGCCGTGTCCCCTGCCCCTCCACTTGTGTCACAGCTCCCTGGCACCTGTGCACAGCTTTCCTTGGGTCATTATTTTTTGATTCCAGGCTCCCCTCTGTGCAGAGGCAGATGTTCCTGCTCGCACCAGCTGGGATCTTGGCCGGGAGCATCCTTGACTCACCTGCACAGCCACGAGAAGGACTGAGGGAAAACAGTTTGCAAGCAGGAAAAAAAAAAACCTGCCTGGGCTTTTCCAGCGAAAGGAACAGCGAAAAAATCAATGAAGTCAGTGCAGAAGTTCAAAGAAAGGTTGGAGCAGCAGATAAGGGATATATCCCCACTATTTCCATGAACCAGCCCTATCTCTCCCATCTGAACAATCAGCACCAACTGAGTGCAGAGATCAGCCTTTTTTTTTTACAAAAAAAAAAAAAAAGGAAATAAAAGCTTGCTGAGACAAATGCAGCTGTTGAGTGCAGAGTTCAAGGTCACTGAACCCCAGGCCAGTGTCCCAGTGTCCCGTGGCAGCTGCTCTGCCACCTTCACCCCGGGCAGGTGACCCTGACTGCCTGCCCCGTGCCTCAGTTCCCCCAGGTGGCACAGCGAGGGGATTGTCACCCACGCTGGCACGTGGGTGGTGGCATTTAGATGTCCCTGCTGGATTTTGAGCAGGGATGACGACAGGGCTGGGCTGCCCTTCCCAGTGCCCTTCCCAGCCTGGCTTTGCTCTCCAGCAGGATGCCAGGAGCCCACGGGCCGAGCTGGGGGCCTGGACAGGCGCCCTGGAGGCTGTTCTGCCTCCCCGGCAGGATTGGGAATTGCCTCCTTGGAGAAATATTCCCTTTCCAAAGAGCAGACCCTGCCCAGGATTATCCAGAGGAGGGGGCTGGGGCAGCAGTCACGCTGTCTCGAAGGCACTGTGTTGTTTGAAATGCTCTTTAAGGCACTTGATGACTCACAGCAACAGCTGGAAGGAATAAGCAGTTGGTAATTTCCATATTAACCTCCCGCTCCCAGGGATGGGGGATCTGCAGCACGTGCCTGCTCCTCGGGGTGCCAGGGAATGGGTGCTGCTGGGCCCTGTCCTGCAGGGCCCCAGGGGCAAAGGGGACTGGGATAGGGACTGGGGTGGGGACTGGGATAGGAACTGGGATAGGAACTGGGGTGGGGACTGGGATAGGGACTGGGGTAGGAACTGGGGTAGGAAGTGGGGTGGGGACTGGGATAGGAACTGGGATAGGGACAGGGATAGGAACTGGGATAGGAACTAGGGTAGGAAGTGGGGTAGGGATAGCGATGGGAATGGGGATTAGGATGGGATGGGGAGGCAGATAGGGATAGAAACGGGGATGAGGATGCAGGTGAGGATGGGAGCGAGGTTGAAGACGAGGATGAGATGGGGCAGAAGTGGAAAAAGAAAGGAGTGTAAGGATAAAGATGGCAGCAGGGAAAGGCAGAGGAATGGAAACAGGAATGGGGATGGCGAGGAGAATAAAGATTAGATTGGGGCTGGCAGCGGGGATGGATGGAGGAACTGAGGCAGGAGTGGAGATGGGAATGAGGACGGGGAGAGGAATGGGAATGGGGATAAGGATGGGGACAGGGATGGACCCAGCACCCTGTGGGCTGCTCGTGCATCCATCCTGAATCCCCGCCCTGTACAAGCTGGGGGAGCATCCCCTGCCCCATCAGGCCGATCACAGCTGCTTGCACAGCACCTTGCACAACTGGTGCTGAGTCCTGATGCAGGGCAGGGCCTGTCCCCTACCTTGCCAGGGACATCTGTCCCCGGGGCTCCTCTCTGAGCACGGGGACAGCTCTGCCCTGCAGCCAGCAGGGTTCAGCGGGCCCTGGCCATGCAGGGCGAGCAGGAGCCATCCTGCCCTGCGCCCCTGACGGAGCTGGGCTGGGAGGAGCAGACGCGGCTGTCAGCACGGCAGCCCCGGGGTGGCTGTGCAACGCCAGCTCTGGCAGGAGGGCTGCGAGCCGGCGGGAGCCGCGCTGGAAAATCCTGCGCTAGGCTCGCCTTGATCCCCGCAGCCCCGGGGGACGCCGCTGCCGCCAGGGCATGTGTTTTCAGTTCTTACCGAGGCCGACTTGAGAAATTTTCTCTCCCTCCCAGCTCCTCTGTTGCAAACAGCAACCGCAGGGCCGGCGCGGCACAGGATGATAAATGAGCTGCTCTGTCCCAGGCCCGGGAAGCTGCTCCGAGGCCGCGGCCCGGTGGGGTGCGGGGGGAACGGGGCAGCCGGGGGCTGCTGGCGCCTCCGGAGAGGGGCACGGAGGGTTGGAGTGTCGGGGCAGGGTGGGGAAGGGGGTTTGGCCCCGCTGAGCTGCGGACTTTGAATGCAGCGCGTTGTTTTCTCGCCCATCTGCGGAGCAGGCGGGAGAGCATCTGTCGGCTGCGCTCGAAGGGTGGGCTGAGCTGGTGGCCGCAGCTCCCGGGGGAGCTCCAGCTGGGCGACTGGGGTGAGGCATTCCCAGATCCGCCGCTGCCACCCGGGGTCAGGGATCCCATCCAGCCCGGTGGCCCCTTTCCATCCGGGAAAAGGGGTGACACCGAGACACCGTGCGAGTCTTTAAAGAGCATCTGAGTCATGCCCGCCCCGAGGCGCGGCGTTCCCGCTGCCCTCGGTGCATAGAGCAGCCACCACATCAGCCCTATAAATAAATAAAATATAACGAGGCCCTGCTGTCTTCTGGAAACCCCTGAAAAAGCCCCGTGGAGCCAGTTCTCCCAAGGTATCGTATTCCCGCTTTGTGCCTTGCCTCCCACCCCCTGCTTCTTTACTACCGGAGCCATCTGCGTGGAAACTGGATCCGGGTCCCTGAAGAGCCCTGTGCCCCTGCCCGCGCTCCAGCTGATGTCACACAATCTGTTTGATCCCAGGGCCAGTTGCTGGGGAGCACCGGACGCTGTCACCCGCAGCCCGGGTGGGAGGTGACACGGAGGGTTGGTCAGCCCCGGGGGGACCCAGACGGGGTGCCCCGAGGAGTGGTGAGGAGCAAGGGACAACGTGGCTCCTGTGCATCCTCTGGCTGTGGTGACACGTGGCTCAGGCGTTCGTCCTGCTGTCCCTCCGTCCCCGCGTCCTACCCAGCCAGTGACCTTGCCTCTTGGGGTTTCATTCTGCACCCTCCAAGCTCAGGGAGGTTTGCAAGGACAGCACCCGGGATATCGCAGTCACTTGCCATGAACTCAAACTCCACAGCCGGGAGCAGCAGCTTCCTCCTGAAATGACTGTTTGAAAAAAAAAACCAAAAAACCAAACCAACAAAGAACACCTTCCAGCTCCTAATATATTTATTTAATCGGGAGAGCCGTGCCGAGCCGGTGGGCATGCTGACGAGCCGCTTGGGTGGTTAATCAGTCAGGTTTAATTGAGGCTGGCCCTGGGTGCAGTTCGCGCTTCCGCGGTGCCTATTGTCCAAGGACAGCAAAGTGCTTCCCAAGCATTAAATCTTATCGCAGGCTGCGAGGCAGGTAAGGATATACCGGGATTATTGCATGCGCCGCTGAAACGCCGCCAGCTCCGCCTGGGAACACATCAGCTATTTACCAGCGAGTGGCAAAGCGATGCAGCATTTTAGGAGCGGGCGGGAAATAGAATCTGGTATTGAACTGGAACAGCGGCAGTAGTTTTAAAATGGGAAATAAATTACCGGGGGTGGTCGGGACACCGAGTTAATGGCTGGAAAGGGCAGGAAAGGGCCGGTGCTGTCGGTGGGATCCGTCCTGCCGGCGTGAAGCGGGACACGGCGTCTGTGGGGGGCGGGTGCCGCACAAAGCGCCGTGGTGTGGTTAGGGGGTGGCGGGGGGGGACACTGGTGACGGGGACAGCCAGCGTGGGGGCTGGCGCGGGGATCCCCGCCTGGGGCCGCTCACCGACCCCCTCGTGGGGGGGGCTTTGTGAATCCCCGCGTCCCTCCCCCGTGGGGTCCGGCCGCTGCGCTCCGCGCCGGGCTGGCGGCGGGCGGGGGGTGGCAGCGGCTCGTTCCTCCCTCCGGGCCCCCCCGGGCGGGCAGGTCGTGGCGGGGGGGCCGGGGAGGAGCCGGGCCGGGGGCGCCGGGGCCGGGAGGCGGCCGGCTGCCGCCCTTCCTCCGCGCCGCCGGCCGGACCCAAACTTTCGCACCGAACTTTTATCCCGGGTTTATTTTTGTTGCTGTCCGTGGATATTTTGCCGCCGTTGGGAGCGCTTTTTTTTTTTTTTTTTCTTTCCTTTCTCGCTGCCTTCCCCCGGCGGGAGGAGGCGGGCGGAGGGGTGGGGGGGGAGCGCTCCGCAAACCCGCCCCCCGAGCCTGCGTGTCCGGCGGAGCCGCGGGATGAGCCGGGGGCGGCGATGAGCGCGGCGGGGCCGGGGGCGGCGGCGGGGCCGGGGGCAGCGGCGGCGCCGCTCTCCCGCAAGCAGCGGCTGATGGCCGC
>VZUI01032656.1:0-33166 GCA_013401135.1 Cettia cetti
TTTTTCTTTTTCTTTTTCTTTTTCTTTTTCTTTTTCTTTTTCTTTTTCTTTTTCTTTTTCTTTTTCTTTTCCTTTTTCTTTTTCTTTTCCTTTTCCTTTTCCTTTTCCTTTTCCTTTTCTTTTTCCTTCCTCAAATGATGCAGGTTCTGGTTCAGCAGGCAAAACACTGTGTCTGGCACACTGACCTATTCCACTGGTATGTGCAGGGGCATTTCTACTGTTTTTTTTAGCACACCAGTCTTTTCTTTTCAGATGTATTACATGTAGTTTTTGCCATAGTCCTCCAAGTTTAACAAATCCAGTGCTTTTCCTCTGAGAGGACAAATTTCTTCAAGAGCAGGAGATTCTTGGCAGGGAAAGAAAGTGACTGGAAACCATTCTGGCTTCAGTCCCTCTGCCTGAGTGACTGTAAAAAACATGAGACCTGCAGACTGAGTTCACAGGATGTGCCTTGGTGGTGCATGGAGCCCAGTCTCTGCCTTGGTGACAGTCAGAGCATGTTCATGTGGGTCTGCACTCACCTCTGCTCCTCCAGCATTTGCCATGGTCCCATCTGAGATGTTCAAGAGTCACCCTGGCTGCTCCTGAGCTGCAGCCCATTAATGTTAGTAAACATTTTTCCATTCTGAGAAGATCTTTAACTTCACACTATTTTTCAGCCAACTTTCAGTCTTGAAAGACCTTTCCAACAATCCCGTAGCAAAATAGTTTCACTAACAACCTTTGCTATGGAATCTTGTCAGGTACTGTGTGAAAATATGAAGTCCCCTGAATTCACTTTATTCAGACACTTAGTGATAACCTCAGGGTCCCAGCAGTTCAGTGAGGAAGGATTTAGTCTTTATGGGAATCCTCTTAACTTTCACAAGACTGTTCATTCATTTGCTTTGTTCCAGACTCTGTTATCTGCTCAGAGATTGAGCTCAGGCTCGCTGTTCTGTAGTTGCCCACTTCTTCATAGGACCCGTTCCAAATGTGGGAGCTTTGCTGGCACTCTGTGAGTTCTCTGACAGTGTCTATATTGGTGTTTGAAATCTTAGCCAACAGAGCTGCATTTTTGCATTACAGCTTGTTGGGTGCTCTTGAAGGAAGTGCCATCCAGTCCCGCTGACTTGGAATATTGTTTCTTTATCTCAGACTGATCTAACTCCTCTCTTTTATCCGTGTACAAAAAGTGTGCTGGGTGTGGGACTTGGAATGTCTTTGGTGTTTCAAGACAGATGCAAAAGAATTCATTGAGCCTCTCTTCTGTCCTTACCATCCTAAATTCATTGTGTCTAGGGTGCTTCAGCTCACAGATCTCTTCAGAGTTCTTTCTCTGCCCTTTTCTAGACTTGCTGTCAGTCATCTGGCCCTTGTCTGATACTTAACAAAGTAGGTAATGATGGTTGTGTTCTGTGGCGGGGTCAGCCTCTTTCCAAGAGCCTTAGCAGGGCGGTGCTGGAGTCGAGTTGCAATGCAGAGTCTGTTGCTGACCCTCGGCCCTCGCAGTCTGTCTTGGTGCAGCCTTGCTGTTCTCTTTCCTTCCCACTCGTCAAAGCTGACACAACTGAAGAAAATCAGCATTTACAACAAATGCCACTCCTATTGCTGTGTCAATACCTGGTATTCTTTCGCTTTAGTATCTTCAGTAATCTGCAGGGGATTCCAGTACCTGCTTCTGTAGAGCTTTGATCCCAGCTGGGGGCTTTGGTGTAGGGATACCAATGCTTTTATTCCCATAGCCTTGATTTTGATTTGAACAGACTGTCAAATGCTCCTGCTGTATAAGAAATAATCAATGGAGAAACAAAGTAACTGTTGGAATATTTAGTTTCATTATAGAATCATGGGGCATATTTGCTTCCAGGAGAAACTTCATTCCTAATGTTAAATAAATGTTCACAGGTGCGAGATCAAAACCACACAGGAGTAGTCACACATGCAGAAACAATTCACCAGTGGGGACCTGGGCTGTGCAGGCTGTCTAATGGGGGGGGATTCAGCTTTATGAGGAACTGCATTTGTAGCTAAGATCTGTTACAGTCACCTAACCAGCTGTGTTGTTTCTTTTGGCAGCCAGTGGTGGAATAAAGAAGTCTGGCAAAAAGTAGCTTGATCAAACTGCAGGGTAAGAAGTGATCAAGTTACTCAATGGACCTGCAGACTTCAGAGAGTCTTGAAAACAATCTGTCATTTGGGAAACATTGTACATTTTGTTTAGTCAGAATAAATCCTTTTTGTTAAGATGTGATATTTTCTCTTTACCTGTAGGTTTTGTTTAAAAATGGCTTTACTGTTTTGTACCAGAAATGAAACTTTTACTGAAAACCATATGTGCCCTTGTGCAGCCTGAGTGCGTCTGGTGGTTTGGTAGTCATTTGAAAGAATAAATTTCAACTTCTCCTCTCTTTTGACAGTGGAGTCAGGGCCTGATTGTTGAAATCTGCAGTTTTAATCTGGAGGCTTAAGTTTAGCTGTAGTTGTCTGAGATGTGGCTATGGCAGTGTGTGCTCTCCTAAAAGCTCTTAAGTTTTCTTCAAACAAAAGTTGGGTTATACTTCCATCACCAGCACCTTGGGGTCAGCCACTCCAAAACAACACTCCTTTCTGTGTTCCTACCTAAGAACACTGCTGTGCCCTATAGTCCCACTGCCTGCTGAACATACACTTGCCTTTGTCCTACAAATTGTTACTGTACTGTTTTCCTGAGCTACATACTGGCATTACAGCTCCTTTACACTCACGAATGCCTTTGGGGTGGAGAGGGGAGCAGTGTTTCTGCTTAATTCTTGAAATGAATGGCAGTGATTGAATACTGGTTATGGAGACTTGAAGGAAGAAATATGCTGTTCCCAAGGTGGGAGTTACAGGGGAAAGAATCAATTCAAAGGCCTTATTACTGAAGACAGATGGTGATACAGAGACTGTTCCTGCTGTCAGGCAAGGCAGCTGATGGCTGCAGGGAGGGAATGGCTTCTGAGAACAGCGAGACTCTTTGGCTGCAGTGGTGGGGGGAGTTACATGGGAAATCTGGGCTCCTAAGGAAGAGACCGCGGGTGTTGGTTGTTCAGTGCACAGCGTGCTACTAAGAGGGTTTCATTGCAAAAACGCTTTTTTAGAGGGGAAGGGCGTTACCGCCTTCCCTCTGAAACGCGAGACTCCGTTTCAGCAGGGCGGGATAGGGCGGGTGCCCTGGACGCCTGGGAGCAGGAGGCGCAGGCCTTACCCTGCCATCAACCCGTACCGGGAGCCGCCGGCAGCGCCCCTGCCACGGGGCGAGACGGGAACCGGGCTCGGGACCGGGCGGGGCCGCGCGCGGGGTCCCGCCCTTCCCCGGGCTCTGCCTCCCCCGCGCGGCGGCCGCGGGAATGGCGGGGCGCGGACCCGTTAGGGCGGCTGTGCGCATGCGCAGCGCTTTCCGCCGCCCGCTGCGCGAGCACTCGCGCCGGCCCCGGCCGGGCCCCGCCGCGCTCCGGCCCCGCACGGGAGGCTCTTCACCGGAGCGCCTCGCCTCGTATTCCCAGGCTGCCTGTGCCCGAGCCCTGACGATGCGGCGTCGGCCCCTGAGCTGGCACGGCTACAGCCGCGTAGTTTTTACCCGTGTATCAGCCTCACGTCACGTGCTAATGGTTCATAGGAAGATCAGAGCTCTGCTGTCCTCCAAAAGGGGATAAATCAGCCCTTGGTGATACTGAGAAAATTGTCTTTTCTGTACATCAAATTGAGTCCTGCCAGCCAGATAGAGCGCGTGAAGGCTGAAATTCAACATTGCATCGTTCTTGCAGTTTGGATAAAGGTACTTTTGGTAAGAGAAAACTGTTCACACAAGAATGTAGAACAAAACTGCCTTAGATATAGAGCAAGGGCTGCCCCTGCGTCTGTGCAGAACGCTGAAGGCAACACAAGCCACCACTGGTAGCTCTTGGGGCAGAGCTCCAGCTCATGAAACACAACAGAGAGAGTGGTCACAGTTCTGCATGTTCAGGGAGAGCACAAGCTGGCTTTACTTCACTTTCATCAGTCACACACTGATGGTGGCAGATCCCTACCCACACTGGCCCCTGCACCCCCATTTCCAATGGTGTCAAAGTAGGCAACCTGGGGAGTGGTTTAAATGAGGAGGAAGAGGGACAGGGACACAACATGCTCCAAAACATGAGAGCTTTGGCAGCGGATCAATAAAGAATTGTTTGCCTGAGGAATTACTGAATGAAATGAATGAGGTTGCTGATCCCAGCCAAGCTAACTTGAGGTGGTCTGAGGAGACGACAGTGAACAGAGATGTGTGCTCCACAGCATGAGACAATATGCAAAAAGCATTTCAGCAAAAAAGCAAGACAAGAGGGAAGGAAACCAACTGGCAAAGTGACAGATCACTGCAGTAGGAGAGCTGTTCTCAACAGGCTCAATTTCAATGTAGGCACTGAACTGCCCTCCTGGCCAAGAGTCCTGTTTAATAGTAGGCTGTGGAACTGAAGCTAAACAAAGGAACACTTTGATTGCATCTATTTACATAACACTATGTAATAAATGGCATTTCATTCCTTACTACAGCTCCAGCTCAATGTTAAACTAATGCAAAGACAATATAACTCCTAAATCACAGATATACATAAAATTATCACAGTGTGAAGGTCACAGAAAAAAAAGTCCTAAAGGCAGTTGGAAATGGATGTCAATTAAAACAGCGGCAAAATAGACACAAATATTCTTTGTAGGGAAATCCATTGAAGGATACGATTGCGAATCAATTCAAGTCAAGCTTTACTGTTTGAAAAGACCTTGCCTACTCTTTAGAGTTAGTTCAGCTCCAAGGAGATCATAACCCTGCTCTGAATGGCTTCCAGATACTGATTCTCTGAGGTCTTCTACAGAAGAGGAAACTTCTTTAGTGTAAATCAGCCAGCCTGGAAAACTGGGTGTGACCTCTAAGACATTTTCCATTCTCCATTCCAAAATTTGGATAGTGGTATTATCTTACTTCAGAATAGTATTCTGAGGTTAAATTAACATATAATTGTAATGTACTGGTTCTGCTCTGCAAATTCCATTGTGAAAGCCAGGGATCGAGGAGCTGAGGCTAAATTAGAATTTGAGGACAGACTATGTTCTTCTGCATGTCCTTCAGTCACACTGAACGTCTTGCTGTTTGTTCACCAGGCTTGCAGAGCAGCCTGAGATCTGACTGAAGCACCTAAGAGGAGCACATCAGCTTTGTCTCTTTGGCCAGTTCGCTGTTGCATTTAAATGTTCACTATTTTGACTTATCTCTGCCATTTAACAATCTATCCAATTGCCCACTCTAACCTGCTTTTCTAGGTCTTATCCTTGTATGAGGCTTTTAAAATACAAGTGATCTAAATTACCTTCAGAAATAAAAATCTTCTACATGGCAAGTAAGTATTCTAATTTACTAAGATTCTGAAAATAAAAGTTTGGTAGAGATTGGTCTGCTTTTATACTTAATGACTCCAGTATCACAGTTTTTGGAAAAAGAAGTATTAAATAAAGACATATATGTAACTCCTTATGCAAGAAAAACACGGTTGCAGAATTATGAGAGCGTTTTCTAAACCGGTATGACAGTAATTTCAGGTGACAAGGCTTCTGCTTCAATGATGTGTTTATTTTTAGCCTACCCATCATGATTTATCGATTTCTGCAATGTCTCCACTCTAAAATGCTGCACAGAATTATGACCTATATATGGACCTCAGGAATGCAGAGGCCATGTGAACCACCACTGTTCACTAGAAAATATTTGGCACTTCCAAAAGACAGGAGATGAAGTAAGGATCAAAATCATTCTGTATTTGGCAGCAGAGGATTTCCATACTGTTTCTTTGGATGTAACTGAAGTTGTAGTACCTCCAAACCAGAAGCCAGCTGGGAGCAACCAACTAAAGGAGTTTATTTCTTGAAAGCAAGTAATTAATACACCCTTAATTCAGGTGTAAAGGTCAAGGAGTTAGATTTTAGTAAAGAGGTAAGAATTAAAACAACAGGGCAAAATATAGCTGTGATGTAAAACATCTTAGGTGTCCTGGAGATTTATTCTGATGTACTTACAGAAACTTATTTTTCCCATATGTGGGAAAATAATATTCTGCCAAGCACATAATTAATTATATTTCAGTTCTTTAGATCATTGTTCTTGCTTATCTTTTTGCTCAGCTCAAGTCACTTGTCTATAATAAGAGAGCATATCATCTAAACTTTGGTAAAGTGGTTCCTGACTTGGAGTGTCACTGCTGTCAGTCTGCACTGGAGGTGCCATATCCTGAGTGCTGCAGCCACTGGCCTGCATTCCTGGTGGCACATCCTGGGCGCTGCTGCCACAGGTCTCTGTTCCTGGTGGCATCTCTTGGGTGTTGCTGCCACAGATGTCTGTTCCTGGTGGCATCTCTTGAGTGCTGCAGCCACAGGTGTGTGTTCCTGGTGGAACATCTTGGCTGCTGCATCCGCAAGTGTGTATTCCTGGTGGCACATCTTGGCTGCTGATGTCACAGACCTGTGTTCCTGGTGGCACTTCCTGGGCACCGCAGCCACAGGCCTGCATTCCTGGCGGCACACCCTGGGTGCTGCATCCACAGGTCTGCATTCCTGGTGGCACATCCTGGGAGCCATAGCTGTAAGCCTGCATTGCAAATGGCATCTCAGGAGTGCCATAGCCATACCCATGCATCGGTGGCACCATTCCTGGCGCTCCATAGCCGTAGGCCTGCACTGGGAAGGGCACCTCGGGAGTGCCGTAGCCATAGGCTGGCATGGGCGGCGGCACGGCCCGGGCGCCGTGGCCGTAACCCCGCAGTGGCGGCGGCACTCCTCGGGCGCCGTAGCCATAAGCCTGTGCAGGTGGTAGCACGTCCTCGTCCTCGCTGCTGTCATCCTCTGCTGATGACACGCCCTGAGCGTCACGGCCACTGGGCTCTGCTGACCCTGCCTTATCCAGAACGTTGCTGTTGGAAGCCTGTGCTGACAGTGGCACATCTCCAGCGCTGCTGCCGCTGCCCTGCACCGATGACCCCTGTTGGTTTTGTGCTCTCTCTGTTTCCAGTTTTTCAGAGGAGGTTTCAGAACTGTTCAAATTCCGACTTCGGTAATAATCATCTTTCTTTTGTCCCAAAAAGTAATCAGAAGGTGGTGCAAATTCTGGGTCTCGCTCATCTCTTAGTTCTTCCTGTTTCTTTTCCCATTGTCCAAACATCAGTTCTGTTAGAAACAGGAAAATGGTAGATTTAGCATAGATTTCAAGGTCTGAAGGTCAGTCAGACAAGAAGGAAAACAAACTGGCAAAAGAGAACATGCAACTGCGTAAAGCCACCTGAAGTTCCTTTTCCAATTCATATTACATGGAAATAGAAGAATCTAGTGCAGACTCCTTCAGTGAACCACAGTTAGTTTATTTTAGAGTGAGTTGTCCTCTGCTTTCTGAGTGTAGTATTTGTTGCAATGCTGCCTGGGTGTTAGTGAGATACCAGGCTTCCTCAGAGGAAGAAAAAAACCAGTGTCAGGCAGGATAAAGATTTATGAGATAGGATCTGAAAGTTTGGGGTTCTAATGGAACCATGAAGTTTCCCCTCACAGTGATGTTCATTAATGGAACATAAAGACTGAAAAGTAAGAAGACTCTGGAAATACCAGCATTGCACAGAAGAGGAATAGTGCTGTAGTAGTAAAGAAGGTGAGCATTTATGTGTTTTGCCTATTCCTTGTTTGCTTTTACTTAGAAGTCAGGCATCAGATTAGAAGAATGTGCATGAACTTAGATTAATAGTGCAAACTGAGTTAATACATTTGGGAAGGATCTACAAGACAGACATCACTTTGTGAAAAGGAAGATGCTTCAAAATGGGACTGAAGTGGTCTCTGCTTGCATCATGTTTCAGTATCATGCTGTACCTGTTTGTGTGATACATCCTGCTGTCAGGTAGCACAAACCACAGGAACATATCAAGAAAAGATCACACTGTACATTTTACGAACTAAAGAATTTGTCATTCTGTCATCCAGTCAAGATCATCCACAAATGTAGTGATTTACATATAAGAAAAAATTAGGGGACATTATAGCAGCTACTGGTACTAAGGCATTGTTGTCAGTCACTGCCCTGGACATTGGTACCAAGGCAGAAGGGATTTCAGTGCTTCTCAGTCACCATACTTTGGTCACAAAATAGAAATAAAAGGGGCAGTGTACATGCTCTTACCCAACAATGCTCCTGAATCTGCATTTCCTTACCTTTGCCTTTATCCCACTCTCGGACATAAGGCACTCCAGGCTTTGTATCTCTCCTCTCCTGAATGATAACTTCTACCTTCCTGCTTGCTGCAGTAACTTTTGGAGGTTCTGGTTCCTCAGCGGCACCTTTCACCTCTGTGTTACAGGAAGAGAGATTGTCAGTTACAGAATAAAATCTGTATGACCCTCACAGGTAAAAATAAGAACATTTACTTCCATATATCTCTAATAATAACAGTATCTCTATTTCCTTTACTGGAGAAAACAATTTGCATTCTTATTCTTCTGAACAACCATAACAGTGAGCAGTGGCATGATCCTGTTCTTTATTTCCAGAACACTTTGCAGTTAATCACTTGCATGGAATTCTGACACAGTGAGGTATTAGCTACATTTTCCAGTTGGAGACAGACAGTACAAGCTGACTATCAGTGTTGTAAGGGAGACAGCACAGAGACAGGATTAGAATTCAAATTCATTATCCTAAATCCTAGAGTCAGCTGTATCTCCCAGTCACACACTGCACTGAAACTCTCACGGTGTACATTGTATGATATCAAAATTGACTTGTTACTACTTATTCTACCTCATCTTCCTAGTAGAAAAAGCCAGTACAATGTCAGCAGCTCTAACCTCAACCTGCATAATTAACCCATGTAATTCCTGCTGTCAGGTATGAATAATTCCTGAATTATTAAGCTATTTCTGGCATGATTTTATATCTACACACAATTACATCAACTCTCATTATCCTAACAGTTATGTTAATTGTATATATAGAACACACCATATAATATATTGAATGTCTAAACAAATATAAATTCTAATCTGTCTGTCCATAGATGAAGAACAAGGTGAAATAGCAAGTATTTAACTTAAAAAGGCAACAGATCATACCTCCATTCTCCAGTTTTTCTGCCTCTTCCTCTAACCCAGCTTCCCTTAACTTTTTAATCTTCCGTGCTCGGAGTTTAGACAGCCTTGCATCTAGAGCTGCCTTCCTCTTCTCTTTCAACTGTTCACGTTTATTTCTCTGATCAAGCGTCTTAACAGCAAAGAAAAACATGAATTAATATTCCTTTGTTATTATAAAAAAGTACGTATCTTCCTTCACAAAACAACTAAAAGCAATCCTAATCAAGTACCATGTTTCAACAGGAAAAAAAATTCCTTTGGCTTCTTTGGAGTCAGTTGCAGGCATCACCTAATATAGCACGTACACAACAAATCAAAGACAGTAACCACTGAAAGCAGTCTGCCCTCGCAGCCCAGTCTGCTCTTCTCTCCCATACCTGCTCCCTCAGCATGTCCAGGGTTGCCCGTTGTTTATGCCTGAGTTCTTGGTCCCGAGAAAAGGCAAAGTAACCAACACCGAGCTGCCTGGCCTCTGAAAAGGAGAAAGGTAATAGGTTTAAGTTAGATTCAGTTCATAATTGACAATAACTACAGCCTCCAGACACCCTGCTTTCTGGCATGGGATTATTCCCAACACCTTACTAGTGTTAGATGGCTAAAAACGCTTGCTTTAGATGATACATAAAGTGAAGCCTTCTGAAGGAGAACACAGGAGGAGGTAGAGAAACATTTGAAAAAATACAATTTGAAGAAAAAATAAATCTAGACTTATGAACTGGTAACTTTCAAGTTAGTTCACACCTACACTTTGCCATACAAGTACAGAAAGTAACTTTCCCTTGCTCCCTCTACAACTGATCTCTTTGGTGATACAAAGGTAAGTGATACAAATTATGGCAGTGTACCATTTTCTCGAATGTCCTCATAATGTATGGGTCCCATGGGTTTTCTGAGGGCTTCTTCTTCTTCCTTTTCCCACTGCTGTCTCTGAAGTTCTCTTCTCATATCTTCAGATAATAGAGTATTCCCATCAGGTTCTTGTCTAATTAAAAAAAAATAAGGATTACAGAGCAGAATTTACCAGTTTGTCAGTACCAAACAGTGCAAGTATGATTGGGTCTGATCCCCATTGCAGTTTCCACAAAACACAGATCCTTGTAGACACTACTTAGTGATACAATGTTGATGAATCTGGTACATGATCAAGATAAAAATACAAAGCTGCCTCTAAAACAAGGTACTGGTAGAACATGTTATTAAAAGACAAAGTCATATCCTTTCTCAGGAGCTTTATGAAATAATTATCAAATCACAGAATGGGAGATAAAATAATCAGTTATTGGCATTTGTGGGGATTCTAGCAATCACATATAGGAACATTTCAGATTTAATGTAAGAAAATGAAAGGTATTTAAAGTAACAAAAAGCTAAGCATTTACCCAAGAGATCCATACAAAATACTAATATTCAAATATTAATACCCAAATATTAAACAGAAGAGCTGTTAAACAGCTGTTTAACAGAAGAACGAAACCAAACAAATGGAGGTCTAACAAATTCACTTTGAACATCATGAAGAATTTGGAATTGCTAAAAGACTATCATCAGTTTCCCTGTTAAACAGAATCAGGAATCACTTTCCTGGCATTTTATGAAAGGTATAATGAAATACAAGGACTCCAGTTTTTAAAGATGCAACAAATATCTGAGATTGCTACATCAATTTATTAAAATATTTTTCTGCAAATTATGCAAATCTAGAGAAAGTAGTAACATCAACTGGATTGAGAATGGGGTGACAAAGCACAGCCTCTCTTACTTCTCATTAAAAAAAAGTATGTTGAATACTGAGAGGATCATGCAGCTCCATTAGAGAAACCACACCTTTTCCCTTGAAGTTCCTGATCCATTTTAAGTAGACTTGGTAAATCCTTCTTCATACACCGTCTAGATCGGCCCAAGAAATCAACATAATCAACCCTGTAATGATGGAAAAAGAAATGTGATGCAAAACTTCTATTTGAAGATTGACAGAAGCCTTACCCAGAAGATAGAAGCAGTGACCCTTTCCAAAGAGTATTTGTCACCTCTCAGTCTGTGCGTGACAGTTGCTCCTGCTTTTCCCTTAACACACTCCCAGTTTGAGGACAGTTCTGAATGGAGCATATGACAGTCCTACCAGACATTTATTCAATCTCCCTTTGAGACCCCTGTTAGCCTGGGCAATAAAATGGTGTAAAAAATGTTCAAAAGTAACAATGTTATGTAATTTTCACAACAAAATAGAACTCAGCCTACTGCTTGCTTCCCATGGTGAGGATAATGATACAGCATTGACTTCTTGTGGATATGAAATCGCTACAATACATTTCAATTATTGGTCTAAAGGCCATTCTCAACAGACTGATAGTGTGCATTCAACTGGCATAACAAAGGCTGACTAAAACACAAGCAAAATGTTCCTCTGAAGCTATTGTGCTTCTTATTCAACTCTTTATAGTACTGAGCAGCTGATTTACAGTTATTGAAAAAGCTGTTAAAGAGCTACATTTATTGTCTTGTAATGCAGAAACTTCTTGAGTATCAAGCTGCCTCAATTATCCCATTCTAAAGAATATTACATCTGAAAAAGTATGACTGGTAATCTAGCTTCCAACCCCCAAACTTTTAAAGGTCTGTGCTTTTGGTAATAAGAATATCTACAGTTTAGTATTTGAAGAGTGGGGATGCTGTTTTGTATTGGTTATTGCTGGTTTAAACTGATTACCAGAAGTAAAATCTCTTGTTTGCAAGCCTTTTAAACAAATGGGCAAGGAAAATGTTTACTCAAGACTGGTTTCATAACTATTCCTAATGTCTCTGATGAAAAACTAGTGGTTACTTGGAATGACACAAAAAACTGTCAGAGGCTAATTGCTGTGCTGCAGGAAAGTGGAAGAAATGCTGAAAATCACGTTCTTATTCCAACCAGAGTTTCTCTTCTTTAAGAGAAGGCTGTACAGTGAAATGACTGCTCATTTTTAAGTCACTCACAATTAAAGAAGGGAAGATGAATACCATAAAATCCTCAAGTTTTGCTAAAATACATTCCAATTTAGCACATCAAATCATAAAAAGGTACCAATACTGTGATGAGTACTTGCATAAACTATGCAAGAATATAAGAGAGGAGATTATGTTGTCCTCCCTATAGTACATTGCCCTTCCTCAAGATCCTGGATGAAGATTGCAGTTACCTATGCGGAAATGAAAGTGACATGGAGGACTGTCTTTATAGGAGAAATGAAAGACTGTTAACACCTCCTTGTCCATATGTAGTACTAAACAAAAAAAGAAAAACAAATGTGCCACTTCACACTTTGGAAAAGTATCTTCTCATGCAATTCTCAGAATAGGAGTGGCAGGACAGATGAGCCCAATCAGTAGCACCAACCATTCCTCATCCGGGTCCTCTGGCGGTGGAATGTCTGCCTCAGGCTGAGTTTCCTCCTCATCTGTGTCTCTTTCTGAAGCCTTCCCGGCAGCCTCGCTCTGATGCAGCTCCTGTACTTCGTGCTGTTTGTCGATGATCTTCTGAGTGAAATCCACCAGGTACAAATCCTCAGTTTCTTCATCTAAGACAGAAAATCGATTCTTAGAGAATAGCCATGGAAAGAGCAGAACTGAGCACAAAATCAATACCAAATAGCAACAATCAGCTTCTCAGCTGCCAGCAATGCCCTTGACCACACTATTGGGGAGTACTTAAATCTCATTCAGTGCCAAACAAAGCCTGGAGCTATCAACTGGCTCCACAGTGATAACTTCTATTTCTGAATCGAAGTTTCAGGGCATTGTGTGCAGTACAGAAAAGACTGCATTCTTTGCAGCAAAACATTCTCTGCTTGTTAACTGTTTTATAAGCAAAGGATTTCCCATGTAACTGCTCAAATACTTTCTTGGTGCTTAACATCTGGTGTGCTGGCAGGAGCCAAGCATTCTACTTTTTAGAAAAGTAGAGCAAAGTGGTGGGGTCACGTGGATGAAGATGGACACTGATAAAGAAAACAGACTAACTGCAAGGAGATTTGTATTCTGTTTTAATAATCATTTTTTGAGAGAGATGGAATGTGTGAGAGAAGAAAGCAACAGATTAGGACTCTCTAACCCTATTAGCTGCATGACTGGCATTCATGTATGGACCAACCACACTCCTCTCCTGATCCTCTTCTCCTCATATAGGCCCAACAATTAGAATGCAGGACGGAGCATCAGCAATGCAATCCAAAGATCACACAATGGAGAATTTTTTTGTTGTTTTCCTAAGATACTGTACTGAAAAAACAGAATATAGTCCACTCACTTAATGAATGAGTGCTTTACTAGTGCTTTACTTTGTCAGGCTGTTCTTCAAAAGTAATTCAATTTTCTCCAGTAAATGTATTTTTTCTCCTTTTCAAAGCGGAATAGACCATGTCAATCACTTTGTATAATAATAATTCCAAGAATTTATACACATATAAATACTAATTTTGGAATAGTATTGTTCACCTGGGAAGTCTCCTTTTGTCATTTTCTCATACAGCTTTGCTTTCTCTTCAAGCTTCTTCCTGAAAAAGAAAAAGAAAATTAACCTTGCAATCCCACCAATTCCAAGCACAGTTTAGAGTGACCTATTTATCCTCAGATAAATGGAACAGGAATATCCTGGGAGTGCTTGAGGTGTTTCTCAGAAGATGACTTATGCCTGGCTTCTGTTTTGAACATCTAAGAGCATTTCTGAAGATACAATCTTTTCCAGTTCCAGAATTGATACTGAAAATAATTTTAGTGAATTTACAAATGTAATCTTAAATGTAATTTGTCAAGTAGGCAGAAACATGATGTTACAAGAATTCCACCTTTATTGAAGTACTGTGGTCTTTCAGATAAATACTGGAAGCTAAACCATTATTTCCAGATACTGAAAGACAGTTTTACAAGGAAAAAAAAGAGATAACACAAAATTATACTTAATCTTAGAAACTGAAGAGAAAACCTTAACTAGAATTTCAAAGAGCAAGGAACTGCTTAGAGAAGCACAGCACATAGTTCATAAATGGCATTTTCAACATACATATTTTTGTACAACCAACCCATTTAGAAAATTAGGTAATTCTTGAAAAAAGTGAGCCATTTTCTGTCAAGCTTAAAAAACTTCGCTATAGAATTCTAACATGTTGCTGCACTTGCTGGTAATTGTAAAGATGACTTTTAGATAAAAATCAGTAACTTGACATATTTAGACAGCTGTGATAATGTGAGGGCATGAGAACACAAAACTGCTGGGATAGAGTTTGTACACTACTGGTACAAAAAGTATGGATGATACTGGAATTACTGGTCGGTCTAATGAGAACTGCTAGTCCGAAAAACTTCTTTCTGTGCTTTTATAAGTACCAAAAAACAAATTCTGCAAAGCATTCCTTTCTGACAGAGCCTAAGAGCTACCTTGATTTATCCAATATATCCTGCTCTTCTGCCTTCTGCTCAACATCTTTTGCAGCTCGATTTACAACTCCCGTGTTCTGTTTGGTCCAGATACTTGGCTTCTGTGAAGGACAATTTTGTTACAACAGACAAACAGATGAAAATATTGAAATGGTAACCATTTAAAAAAATATTTCAACTCTATATAATGCAGCAAGCAATGCACATCAATCATGGAAAACTTTGTAAATAGCATTTTACACATTACTGTGCTGTAGGATACAGCAGCTACATCCTGAATCAACACAGGCTGCAGGAAGGTATCATAGTTAAGGGCAAGCTGAGAAACTAAAAAAACCAAAGGCACTCAGAAATCAGACACAATCTATTCTGGCAAAGATGTTAAGGTTAAAAAAACTCAATCATGCAATCTTGCTGATTAAATATGTGGTAACAAAGCTAAAAATTATTTCTATTCTCTATTGCCTCCATTTTAGATAAAAATTACAATCCGTTGGCCTGTTTGCAGCGTAACACTGTAAATGCTGCATGTGCTTCAAATATGGCAGGAACAGCACATTCTGCTTCTAGAAAACTACAGAATGAACACAACCCAAAGTGCAGTATAGAGCAAAACAAGAGAGATAACTGTGTATTCATTACACCACAAACAGAGAGCAGAGCATTTATCTCTGTTCAGTGATTCAGTGATCTCTGTTCAGTGATTCTAGAAGAATCTCTCATCCTCCATCCTGCAGCATCATAGAAAATCCTCTAATAAAAAAAGAAACATCTTTTCCTATAATTAAAGGGTGTGGGTCCTTGGGGAATGAAGATTAAGTGGGGATTTAGATGGGCATAAACACAAGACTTAGCTTTCTGATGTGCACAGTAATCTCACCTGGAAATGAACTTTAAAGAACATTCTCATCATGTACCTTTTATATTTGACTAGAAACATAGCTCTGAGTATTTACTATAATTTAGATTTGAATATTAACTTCCTTACTTTCAAGAGAAAGAATGGCAAAAACAACAATGGAAGATGATTATTTTTACCTTATTAGAGGTTCTGGGCTTTGCAAAGGCACCAGCATCTTTCAATAGCTTTTCTTTCTTGAATTCCTCTTGCTTTCGGAAGAGTTCGGCTTT
Source organism: Cettia cetti (assembly GCA_013401135.1). Taxonomy (NCBI): domain Eukaryota; kingdom Metazoa; phylum Chordata; class Aves; order Passeriformes; family Sylviidae; genus Cettia; species Cettia cetti. The sequence continues at coordinate 15,679 of VZUI01032656.1, forward strand.
GAGATCTACCAGCTACATCACCAGCAAAACAACACATAAATAACAGATCACATGCAGAGACATCAGTTACTGCAATAAATAACTGTATCTCTAGGAAAACAATCTGTTATTTACAGTTACAGGAGCATTTGATTGCATTTTTATGTGGAACTTCGATGCACTGATCTGATCACCATGATCACTTTTTACAGCAAACAAAATAAAAAAACCCACAGAATGCAAATTATGATTAGGGATTAAAACAATCCCCAAAGATATCATTGATCCTTTGCTACATAATGAGGATAAGAGAGACATAGCTCTGTCTAGATTTCACCAGACTCTTAACGGCAAACAGAGAAGGAGTAATGAAAAACACTACTGAATATGAAAAGGGAACTTTTAACCATTTGATAATTAATAAAATCCTCTCTCAGAAAAGAATTGATAAAAGTTTGCTATCATAAAATATTTTTTCCCACTGCTTTATGTACTGTTTAACAGTTTTAGATTTTCTTTCTTCTTCTTTTAAAATAAATGTATGAGTAGCATTTCCACCTGTGGCCAAAGTCCATCTCAGCTTTTATTAAGAAAATTAATCTTCAGGGGTGTTACATCTTGGAATTAAAAAACTAGTCTGGAAGAGGATATTGTGCTACTTTTCTTGCAAGTCCTACAGACAACAAAATTCAGAGATTTACATTAAACCAGGAAAGTGGAAGACTTTGGTATTAATATTTGTCCCACTCACTAAAGCATTTGCTTTTCAAGTCCCTGGGACAATGGGTGTCATACAAATCGCCCATTCTCCCTTCTCCTTAGAGGTGATAATCCAAAAATTCAATGTAAAATATTTCACAGTTAACTATTAACATACATTAACTATTTACATAACTCTTCATCTGAAGTGTTTGGCAGCATCTCTCGTGAGCGTCCTGGAGAGCAACGAGGGACGGCACCTCACCATCCCTAATGGTGGGAAATTAATCTGCCACAGCACAGACCTCCTGCTCCTTAGGAAAAACTCTTTTCCCTGTCCTAATTTTATTATTACATCACGAATGCGAGCAAATCCAGCCCAGCATACTCGAGTATGGAGCGCAGGGCGTGTGCCTGGTCATGAAGGTGAGGGGACAAAATCCCAGCCCCGACACTCTCACAGACCCAACACGCGACGTTAGCACAGCCCTTTGATCCAGCATTTGCTGCAATGACTGCACATGGTAATGGGGTTAAGACAAGGAGAGAGAACACCATCACTTACAGGTGTGCTGTTTTCGCTGGAAGCGATGGCACCAGCGCATTCCCAGGTCAAGCCTCACGGCCTGCGCCGGCCAGGCCCACCACGCCCGCAGGAGCCCCGTGGCTGAGCACCCCTCCCAGCCCTACAAGCCTCCTGGGCAGGCGGAGGGGTCCATTTTGTCTCTCCCCGCTCAGTCACTCACCGAGGACGCGGCCACGTCCAGCGGCTTCTTCCTGCGGTCCATGGCGGGACCGGCGCCGCCACCGCCTCCTTCCCCGCCGGGCGGCCTTGCCGTAAAGCGCGGCGGAAGCGCGGCGCTATCGCGACAGTGCTGCTGCGGGCGGGCGTTCGGGCGCTGCCGCCATGTTGGCGAGGTCAGGGGAGGTCATTGGGGTCGGCCTGGTGCGGTTTGGCGGGGCCGGTGCGCTCCCGGCCGGGCCTTCCCTGGCTTTGGGTCATCCTTGTGCTCACACTGCGTGTGAAAATGAGCGTTTCTGGCAGGTGCGGGACAAATCCTTCAGGCTTCCCAGTGGAAACGTGCTTGTGCAGCCGCGAGGCCGGAGCTGCTGCTGTTGTGATAGAGCTGGGGGTGCTCTGCGCTGGGGGTGGCCGCTGTGGCCAGAAATTGGCAGGATTGCAGTCTGGCCCAGAGCTGGGGTGGGGCTAGTGAAGAAGTACATCGTTCAAACTTGGCATCAATGTTACCGGACTGTGGACTCCTTACCTGGTGCCAGTGCTAGGTCACACGCTGAGGCCAGGTATTCCTATTTTTTTATTCTCGTTTGTGCAAAGTGAGGAGTTGGGTGGTGACCCATGAAAGGTTAATTCACTGATCATCCAAACTTCACACGATTTATACAACTTAATAAACAAAGGCATCAACATTTGTTGGTTATACATTACTTCCCTATTTGCTGGTTCTGTCTCTTGCTTCTCCTGCTAATTAGTCTGCAGCACTGTTCTTCCCTCCATTTGAGTCTGGGGCCCATTTTGAGTAGGTGGTCAATGAGTTGTCATGATCTCCTACTGCCAGAATCACCTTTCCCCAGGTACTGCTCGGTTCTGACTTCACTCCTGGTGCCTCTCATCCAGACAGCCCTATTCATTTGGGGATTGTCTTTTCTTTTTCTTAGAACAGCAGATTAGCCAAACACATGATGCTCACAAGGCAATTGCTTAATCATAGACATCCAGCTATAGCTATTGATAAACACTTAAAAAAGCAAAGTTTAACTCAACCCCCTATCAAAACCTTGAGAGCCTCAAAACTTGAGGGATTTGGTATCATCAAGAGAAAAAAGCCCAAAAAAACAAACCACACCAAAAAAACCCAAACCCCAAACACAACCAGGAAAGAACCAAACCCGAACCAACAAACGCGAACCAACCAACCCAAACTAAAACTCTCTTTCCTGCCTTAGTTGATGAGTGAGTGCCACAGAGATGAGACCTGAACATAACAGGCAAGTGCAGACTCACCTACATGTGATGGATCCAGCTCTGTAACCTCAGAGAGGAGCACAGGTGCTCTTGGGGAGTGAGATTCAGAGTTTTAATTATACTAGGTAAGTCTTTATATAATTTTTCATCCCCCATGAAGAAAAAGGACTGTCTGATATGTTTTAATTGAAATACTGAAGATCATGGTTATCTGTGGTTGCAAGAAGAATCTGCCTTTTATTTGTCTTTAATAAAGTGGAAAAAGTATAAGGTGCTCTAATGTTGTTGCTTGGCAGTGTGACAGCTGATAGAAGTGTCAGATACAGTTCTTCTGAGTTTTGAAATGTATTGCTTTTGTGTTTGGCAAGCTAGGTCAGGCCTATGTTTAATAGTGTACGGACACAGAATCACAAAGCTGACAGAGATAATCAGTTGCTAAGAAGGCTGCACCCATATTCCAGGGAGTGGGAAGTGTGCAATTGAGAAAGAGAAATTTCTGGCTCTGGTGAAGCTGTCTTGTTTTTGGCTCTTTAAAAGGGGAATTGGTGAGAGACATGAGATAGAGAGAAGTGCAGGTCATATTAGAGCCATAAAGCATTTTAATCTGCAATGGAAGAAGAGAAGCATGCATTACTGAAAAATAGGACAAATTAATGAGAACATCTGTGCTGTTCTAATTAAATCACACTTCAACAAATCATTTATTGTTGCCTGTTCAAACCTCACCTGGCGACAATACTGAGAAGGAAAACCAGCCCAAACCCAGGCCAGCAATGGTTCTTAAAATGATCCTTTCTGGTTGAGGGTGAGATTCATCACCAAGTTTGTAAGGAAAATCTGTGCAGCTGAGTCACACGACAGGATGTGGAAAAAGGAATTAATCCTAGAAATTCCAAGCTGGCTCGTGCTGCTGTGAGGATTACAGAGCTGGCACCTGTGTTCTTGCAAGAAGCAGTGGATTGTTCTGTGGGTAGCAGAGGTCTGGCTAGACGTGCCTGGGTTGGGAATGAGTCAGTCACTGGTGCTGTATAGAACCGAGAGACGCGTGCAACGAGATAACCTTCAGCTCACATTCTCACTCATGTAGCACCAGCAGGCAGGGAAAAACATGGACCAGGACAGAGGGGAGCACTGCTCCTGCTGGAGCCGTGGGATTGCTCTGCTGCCAGGCTTCCCTGGGCATGGGATTCAGCACTGAGAGCACACCCAGACAGATGGCTTTGGGAGCACCGTGTGTCGGTTCAGTGGTCTTGGATTTACAGCCTAAGAACTGACAAGCTTTCACACATATGGTTTCCTCAGAGAGGCTCCATGCAGACTCTAACCTGTGAAAGGCTATTCTGTGCATTTTTTTAATCCAGCCCATGGGAATTCATAAAATGCCAGTGAGGGAGGAATAAGAACACTTCAAATTGTGAAGTAAAATTAGCTTAACTTAAAGAAATGAGGTGGGGAAGGGGAGGAGTCTGTTTCAGTGTACAGTGGAAGCTCAGTATGGCTGTGCTGTGCTTATTTTTTATCAGGAATTTCTGAAAGCTGTATAAACTACCACATCTGATCTCAGACTGCTGATAGCCCTGAATTTCTGGGGGATAATTGATTCAGCACTTCCAATTAGTATGCTGTCATTTTAGCATGAGGTCTAATTGTGTTTGTTTCCACAAAGCTGCATCAACACAAAAAGCTTACTTATTATTTTTGAGGAAGATTGGGGATCACGGTGGATTGTTCTAAGGGGATTTTTTATAAAACAGTGGTGTTTCATTGTCTCATAAAATTGGTGAGATATGCTGCACAAACTTGAAATTAAGCAGTTGCAAAGCTTTGGTGTGGATTTCTCCTACACCCCCCTTGCAGGAGCCTCAGACCAAATATTTGGAGGTTTTGTTCTTCAGAGACTGATTCTCTTATCTCAGACACTAAGGTTTCATCCTACCCTATGGCCTTGATATTCTATCTTATTGTCTACATCTTGGCTTTAAGATGAAATAAAACTGTGTGTAAGTAACAGCTGGACATTTTGTGAGATAAGCCCTAGTGCTAGGGCACTGTGTCCTCATACACTTTCAGAGCCACTCAGCATAAGACAACTCATCCGTGTTTTTCTGAGGGATGCAGAAATTCCTTCTGGCTTTCTTTCAAATTTTTTTTTAATCACTTCATCTCAGAAGTTATCTTATGAAAGAATTTGTGTTATGTCAACAAAAAATTATTTTTAAAATAGAGCAAGATTTTTTTGCTTTTCATAGTTTACATAATCTTGGTTAGCTGGAGTAGTTGTGCAATTTGTGTTTTTTAGTGTTTGTGAGGCCAAAAATGACTGTGGAACAAGCAAAACTGTTTGCAATCTAATTCTTGCAGCATCAGAGGTCCAGGAGTGTTTCTTTACTTCCTAGAATAGACCACATCTCTTCCCAAAATCAAGTCCCAGCACTTTTTTCTTTAAATGCATTTCTCTCTATTTTCCTAAGGGGACCTGAAGCATGGTCTAGACTTTTGTATTTTTGTATGGTATTTTCAGAAATGTGTAATTGCTGCAGCAAAACAAACAAGCAAAAGAAGAAACCAAAAGCCCTTTGGTAGAAAGTCTAGATGGACACTGTGGATTTTTTTTAGGAAGACTAAAAGTTAGAATCATTTGGGTAGGTAATTGTCAGGTATGCAGACTAGGAGAAAAAAAATCCCAAAGGTAACTGTTTGTTAAATGTTTGAGCTCTTCTGCATGATCCTAGGCAGAAACTCAAAACCAGAAGAGGTACATAGTAAGTGTGTAACTGGCATGTGTATGGCTCTGTTTTTTTGCCTGTTGGTCACAATCTACAATGCCAGTTTGCTTTTGTGCTTAGTTTCAGTTGCAAAATAAAAAGTAGTAAAAAAAACAAAAACAAAAAATCAACAAAATACCAAACAAATCAAAACAAAAAAACCCTCAAAACACCCCAACAAACAAACACAACCTGACAATGACTTAATGCTAAATTGAATGGAGATCTAAAGGAGCCTTATCCTGTTTTATGGGAACCTGTATTTTATGTTCAGTTTTATAATGCACTTTAAATCATGTCTTTGTCTGCAGTGTTGTCTTCTCTCTTCATATATGTTATGAGAGAGGGAATGCTGTTATATGCTAGTTAATTGTAATTCTCTTTAAATACTGCTTCAAAGTAGGGATTTCCTAAGAGCATCCAACAGCTTCAATCATAAATAGGCTTAATGTCATCTTGCAACAGAATCTGTAGGAGTGATGTAGTTACTGCAACCAGAATTAGCTTTGAAAACTGCTATTGATAGCCATGATTTTTTAGTATGCATTTTAGCAAGCTTTGCTGCAAATGGGCGTAGTGGCCCTTCTTCCTTTGGGGAATGTGTGCATGTTCTTAAGTCTGATGGACATAAGAAAAAAACTGAGCATGAGTTCAAAAGAAGAATAGGTTTTTCACTGTTTTCCTGTACTAAGAGATACCAATAGATATATTTTCTACACTGGAGATGTAAAAAAAATTCCAAAGGAAATTGGCTTATCAATTTCATTGGTGGGTGGCTGTGGATATTTCCATCCCCTGAACAGGAATTCTCATTCATTGGACTGCATGTGTTGTCTGTGGTTTCTGTGTGGTTGGCATAAAAGACAAACATGCCCTTTAAGGAATTGCTCAACTCCTTGTGATTTACCCATTCATCTGTCCACCCTTCTTTCACCATCTGCTTCTTCCGCTATGGACATGTGAAGTTGCTTCATGCCTGCAGCAAAATGCAGCCTGGATGGTTCACAGTCAGGCTTTTGCATGCAGCAGTTTTCCTGTCTTTGCAAGCATGGATGGACTTGCCTCTTTGTCAAGTGTAGCCCTATAAAGAAGCCGGGTTTTGTATTCCAGCTGCACTTCTGCAAACTCCTTTGAGACACTACAGACTTGTCTTTCTTTGTCTCTAGGTCTGGGATGCCAGGCTGGAAGTGCCTTGTGTTTTGTCTGCGGAGAATGCAAGACAGAGGTAAGGCAAGAGGGGAATATGAAGCAAAGGGGAGATTATAATTGAGGGGATGCCCATGGGAAGGGATTGAGTTCAATACTCCATTTTTTGCTCATTGATATTGTTAAAGGTGCAGGATCCATCCCAAAACTTGTGACTTTTTATTTAAAAGAAACAAATGTATAACAAAAGAAACAAAAGAAGCTTTTGCTACACAGCAAAGCACATTTTCAGCTTGGAACCTGTTCCTCTTCCAAAATGCTGGTCTGGATGCTGCTAGTGAATGCACACCTGCTTTGCTTACAGCTCTGTCTTTAATCTGAACCTGGGCTAACAGAGCTTTTGTGGTGGTAAAGTTGTCTATTAAAAGCACCTACAAGAGCATAACATTTGGGAACTCTAAAGCTCATGTACCTACTTTATGGTCTGTTTTTTTTTAAAGAAAACACTAGGCTATCGATTGTGTCAGGTAGAGAGACACATGCTCCTTGTAGCTGTAACTTTCCAAAGAGGCTACTTTCTAGTTGTGAGTTTAAACTCTGTTATTTATGTTTATTTAATGTTACAATGATGATGTAAGTCATATTTATATCACTTCTTGTAAAATGCCTCTGTTTATGTCCCACTGTTTGAGCTGAATTATTTTAAACCAGCAGGCTCATGGCAGCAGATTCAGGTTTTCTGACTCAGTGGCAGAAATCCGGGTCCTATAGCACATTACTAGGCTACTTTGGAGGAGGGGCAATAATTTATATTTACTAATCTTTGCATAATAATGTTGAATTGCAGTAGATGCTTTTCAAATGTATATTGAATGGTGCCATTAAAATCTGAAGTGGGTGGGATTTCAGTTCAGTACAAAGCAGCATATTTTTCTTCCTTTAGACCAACAGAAATCTCTAGCCTGAGGTCTTTCATTTGTCTTCTCAGGCTAGAAATGCAAGGAGTGCAAAGGCTGTGACTGTTTAAGAATAAATAAATAAATAAATATGTATACATAAATCTTTGTTCTGTGGTTATGAATGATCTTTGAATTGCACTTTGAGATGCGGACATGAAGACATCATTTTTGCACACTTACTGTTTACAGAGGGTCTGGTTCTTGACACTGAGCAGCAAATAGGCTGGCATAATAGAACAAAATATTGCTGTACGTGTGATTTCCTGATGCGTTGGAAGGATGAAATCTGTATACTTGGGCAGGACACATCTCTGGCACGGGATCATTTTTACCTTGATGCTCCAAAGAGATTTAAATCAGCATAATTGGGGATGGGGTTTCTCTACCATGTGGGCATTGATTACCTAGCAGTCGTCTACCATCTGCCTGCATGGATGGCTAAGTGGCAGCTATGATTAATTTATTAAGAGAACAAAAGTATCTTGTATATATAGTCCTTCTCTGATATTCTGGTGGTGAAAAGCTGCTGTTAGATATTTTAGAGCTAAGGGAATTTTTTTCCTGCTCTGTAGCTCAAAGCCTTGGTCAACTTTAGTTTGGATTCCTCTTTATTTTCTACAGTGAGATTTATCTGCAATGAAGTGTTCTTTCACTGTAATTTATTTCAAAAACGTGAAGTGAAAGACATACGTTGTCTTTCTGGACAAGGTAGTTGAGCACTGTCCGCGTTTGAGGAGAGGCTCGAAAGGCTGTTTAAGGTAATTTTCCCGGGAAAAGTGGGAGCAGCGTCTAAGGAAGAAGGTAGTTGGCCCTCTCCCGGCTCTCCTCTGCAGCAGTGTCCCCGAGGTGTCACCCTCAGGGCGGTAGATGGCACTGCGAGACTGTAATTGCAGCTGTGTAATTCCCGTCTCTGCGAGACCGTGAGCGCTTGGCAGAGATGACCTCGCATAAATGTCTCCCCTGCACTTCCTGACATCTTGCCAGCACCGGAGAGGTAAATTGGTTTCTTCTCCCCACTCCTCTCCTACATGTAAAGTTAGGTGAGAAATAAGACCAGTGGAGAACCTAGAACTGCAAGAAGAGCTGGCCCAGATTTCCAGCTGCCAGTTTAAGTATGGTGAGAGTCAGTGGGACTCAAAACACACATCCTAAGGAAATCCATGTTCCTTTTGCTTGAGTGATCCCTGTCCTGAACAGGCCTTCAGCCCCTAATACAAAGGCTACTCCTCATACAGGCCTTCCCATGCAAATATTACTTAAAATAGAAGGCACCAAAGTGTTGCTATATGTATCATGAAAGCTTAGAGTGATTGTGGATGTTATTTTAGCAATAATTGAGAAAAGAAATATTGAGTCTCTGTGCATAGAAAGAGCTTGAATTGAAAGTGTGTGTGGTACTGCTGCTATTAGTCAAATATAGACAAGTGGAATGAGAACTAGAATAATACTTCAAAATGAATAACTGCATCAGGCAAAAGTCCAATGATTTCTTTATTAAAGACTTGATGAGTGCCAAGCAACTCAGCTACACCAAGGAGCCATACAAAATGTGAATTCAGTATTTTATGAAACACTGGAGGAGGGAGCCCACACTGCAAGGAAGTGAAGGGGGCTTTACATTTTTTAGCTCTTGCTCACAGTGCTCATTTCTTGTCAGCTGATTCGGGAGAGATCAGAACACTGAAATGGCATTTATTGTGTTTTTCCATCCCTTTTGAATGTACATGCAAAATTACAGTTTGTTTCCATTAAGACCAACAGTCAATATCAATGATTTGCAACTGTCTTGCCTCCTTCTCTGATCTGAAATAGACTGCAGTCATTAATGTGCTACTGACAGCTGGAGCTGGGTCACAGTGAGAGGGACAAGGAGGCAAGACAGTCATAGTAATGATTTTTAATATATGTTGGCAGAGATGTAGTGTTGCTTTCTGCACCCTGCTCTTTGCTTGAACTGCTTCTGTTCATCAACCAGAAAAAAGAAAACCACCTAATATTTTTCTAATGGAATATTGAAGTTAGTTTTCATGAGATTCAAACTGTTGTGCTTTACTGAGAGATGGATGGATAGTGTTTCTCTGCTTACTATCAAGTGCAGTGGGTTTTGGAGGAATAGATGAGTGCTTAACGCCAACTCTGGTTAAGGAGGGAGCCTGAAACTGTGGCATGAGTGAAGGCTGGGTCCAAGCCTGTCTTTATGTCCTGAGCCATCTGCCAATGATGTGCAACAGTAACTCACCTCACAAATTCCTTTTCCACAACTTCTGGTTCATAGGATTCTGGATACTGTTGGATCAGCAGTGCCAAACTGTTGGGGGTCAAACCTGCCAGCTGCTACCCTGAGTCTGACTGTCCAGAGCAACTGGGACTGTCTTTGACTTGCCTTCCACTGTAGTTCTGAATGGGCTTCTGGGCATGGCAGATACTGCAGTCATGTTAATAGAAGGCACAGAAGTACTTCCAGTGTGTATTTCTTTCATGGTCATTAAAAGAAATGGAGCTATTCCTGGAAGAAATGACAAATCCCTGGTGATCAACTTTTTTTACTTGCACAGCTGGGTAACCAAGAAAAATGCAATTTGTGAATGCAGAAACAGCTTAAAGATCATTTCCATAAAGAACAATTTGTCAATCAGGAAAACAAAGCAAAATGTAGAGCATGTCCTAATGGGAAAGCTTCCCAGGCTGTCTGGTACCTGGCATTCTGGTGGGTGGTGCAGAGCCAACTATCCTATACCTGATAGCTCTTTCACTTAAGTGATCTCTAAAATTTCCCTGGAGCACCTCTGCAATGAGGAGCAGAGATGAAACCTTACATAGCCAGAGGCAAATCTTGCTGCTAAGTGGATACCTGGAATGAAAACCACTATGTAGCAGTGGGATGTCATGGAGATTTCTGCTGTGGGTAAGTGGTGGTAAGCACAGATCTTGCTTGAGAGGATTATGTGGTTTTATGAAGGTAAATGTGTGGACATGGTGCAAATGGTGGCATTTTATTAGTGACACTGTGTGTGTATCTCAGGCAAAACATGGTGGTGTGTGCAGAGGAAAAACTAATGTGATAAAGGGAAGGAGGTTGTCCTGAAAGCAGTTTTGAAAGAGGAAGAACATGTTTCCAGCAATTCCATCTTCAATCAAAAATTAAAAAATGGCTCTTCATTGCTGTGACAGAGTTCAATCTTGTTTTTAAATTTTCCTGTCTTCCAAAGTAACACTCCAGATCACACAGCAGCTTCACAGTGACCCAGACAAAGCTGTCTACTGGCTGAATTGAGATTTTCACACAGGATGGGACCAAAAGTATTGTCTATTATATTGCACTGTTGTTAACAGTATTAAGCAGTTGTATGAGCTGCTAATGCTTCAGACTCTGCTGTCTGCTTCAATGTGGAGGGTGGTACACAGAGTAACATGTAACATGCATGGCCACCTTGCATATTGAACTGCTGACATGTTTCAGTAGATCAATAGGCAGCAGATGCAGTTGAGCTGGGGGCACTGCAGGGCCCTAACCCCTGCTGTTAGCAGGGGAAGGGGCACAGACCTCAGAGTCTTGCTTCAACATTGATGGTTTGGGGCATGAAGTGAGGAAGATGCAAAGCTTCTCAGTCTTGCTACACTCCCAGCACTGTATTGTGAGTTGCTGGGTCACTGGTAGGTAAATAAGGATAATCTCTGTGGTGAGGCATTGGCAGTAAGTGACAACATTATGTTAGGGAACAAGGTGGACAGCCAGTCTTCTTGTTGGCAGAAAAAGTGACTGATGTCTGTGACTTGCTCTAAACAGCATCTGTAAGTTAAGAACCCTCAAGGGAAGCAAAACCAAAGCTTCAGCACTAATATCAGCCTAGCAGTCAGGTCAGCAAAGACAGGCCTTGTGCCCAGGAGATCTGCTGACAGTGGTGTTGCAGGAAGTGGGGAACCGAGTAGAGAAACCCCTGGGTTGGCTGGCCACAGGCAGTCTCACTGCTTCAGCACTCAGAGCTTGTTGCACATGTACTTTGTAGGGTTCCTGTAGAAGGGAGATGACTTTGGAAGGAGGTAAGGGGTGGGTCTAAGCCCCTTTGTGCTTATGCTGTGGTTTCCAAGGGAGGAGATGAAGAACCAGTTCCTGAGCTCCAAGTATGCCTTTAGGACAGAAACAAGTAGCACTTCAGCTCCCTTCCATCACAAACAGAGCACAGAGGTGACCATATCCTCATGGAGGCTGTAAATGGGGTGTATACTTGTGTCAGTGAAATCCAAAGACATCTGTCTAAAAGGTATTCAGCCATTCAGAGAGATGAGTATCACCCAGAAGAGGCAAAATGACAGATTGTTTCCAGCATTCGGAGCTTAGTTGGAATGAACACTTCTGCAGAAGTGCCATAGTATGAAGTGCCTGACAAGAAGCAGGCAACAAAACAAGTAAACTGTTTGCACTGCCTGAAGTTAAGGCAAAAACAGAACCAAATTGGATTAATAAGTAAAGTTGCTATTAATCAGCCTCTGGTGGTAGCGAAGTGAAGAGAATCCATTTTAAAATTGCCTTTAACCGTCTACCATGACAGGATCGTTATTACATTCCATGATCTCACTGCTGTGTATGGGTATAAAAGTGAGTGTAGCAGCCAGTGAGACAAACCCATCATGATATGACAGAGATTGATTCTCTGTATCCCCACTACCCTCCCATGTCCCTGAGAGGTGAAAGTAGAGACTAGTTCTGCACTAATGCAGCCTTGTGCTATTTACATATCATGGTGGGATGGAAAGAAATTTCCTGTAGTCCCTGCCTTCTCCATGTACAGCTGTAAGGATGCAGAGTACACTGCTACAACACTCAGCAAAGTAACCCAGCCTGGATAGAGAAAGAAAATTTATCTTTTACTTAATTAAGTCCAGGAGTGAGAGTGAGAATGGAAAAGATTATTCTAGACACCTAAATAGATTTCCTTTGTGTAGAATTACATAGGTCAAAGTAATTTCTATCTTGATCTTAACTATTGAATGCTGCCTGGCAGTAGCCCCAGGTGATTATGAAGGGGAAGTAGCCCTCAGTCCTCTCTGTTTCCCTAGAGGGTTTCATGATGCCTCCAGATCACTGTTGAAATAATGCAGCCTTGAGGGTGCACCTCATTAGTGGTACATTGTTGTGTTTCCCCCCGCTCTTTTCAGGCTGGCTAGCAGCTGCAGGGGACTGGGGGCTGTTGCCTTGTTTTCCAGCCTTCAGCCTTGGAGTCAGAAATTTCATGTAAACGAAGTAATGTTTACAGAACTTTTATCATGTTTTTTGGATTCCTTTTTGTGAAAGGACAATTGATAGACACTTTCTAAGACCAGTGGAGTTGAAGAGGTTGAACCTCAGTCTTCCAATCTGGTCTCATTTTTAGAAATCTATATAAGCTGTAGAAAAAAATTAAACTTCTTCTTTTCCCACTTTGACTCCGTGGTGATCACTGCGTCTCCCTCGGGACAGCATTGCGCAACAGGGGGCAACACACCCTTGGGTCCAGGAAGGAAGGGCAGGTACAGGAGCCTTACTGGAGCCTTTGGGGAGAGGTCTTTTGGTGGTGCAACAGCTACTGGCAGCATACAGGCAGGCAAGACACGACACGGCTTCTGAGGGTGTTGATTACATGGGGTTTATTCGGGGGGTCCCACACCGGGGGCGAGCATGGCTCCCCCCGGACAAAGTGAGAGGCAAGAGGCCTGCAGGCCCCAGAGGGAGCGGCCAGAGCTAGAAACGCAGAGAGAGAGCCCAACACCTCCTGCTTCCCCCCTAGGAGACCTCCAGTGAAGGGCAGATCCAAGGCTTGGACCAATGGGATACTGATAGGGGAGGAGAGGAGGGGTTGAATAAACCAATAAGGCATTGAGGATGAGGTGATGGACAGGGGTTACAATGACTGGCAACTTAGGGGAGGGTTACAACTTAGTAATGAACACAATGAACAGAACCATTATTTAAGAAAAACAAATCACCACAGTACATCTTCACTCAAGCTGCTGGGAATAGTGGGCAGACAGAACACCACTCCTAGGAGTTTCCCAAATGCCAGATCCTCATGGATTCAGAAACGACAAGAGATGAGCTCTCAACTCACTTGGTTTGGAGCTTAAAGTGAAGATTGACTCATCTCACTGACTTTCCTTGTTGCAGGAAGCCAACTTACTCTTGTTGTGAGATGATGAAATGAGTGACCCTGAGAGTGAGGGAACACATGGCAGGAGAGTTTGAGCTGGAGCTGTCTGGAGGCAAAGAGTTCAAGGACAAAATGGAAGCTAAAAAGCCTGGACATTCTGCCTTCACCCCTGCAGGAAGATGGGACTTTTACATGGGAGCCTCCTCCTGCCACACAAGTGACATCACTGTCTATCATCCACCATGTGCATGTAGCGTGCAGGAGAGGTGAGATCCATCCCATTTGCAAATCCTGGTTTGAAGGCTTGTAGCAGGCCTGAACCATTGCTTGGTAGCCAGCTTCTGAGACTGGAAAACTTGGTGCTCTCATATTTTTTTTCTTACAGCTGTAGTGGTATTTAAAGCACAGTGGAGCCAACTGTCCCCTCTCATATACCACAACAACCACTGAAAACTCCTGGGAGGGAGAGGCAGAGTTTGAAGATACCCAGGACCATAGAGACCACGTTCTCTATAATCCATTAAGAGCAAACTTGTAATTCAAGACCTCCCATTGTTCCTCCAGTCCTAGAGAGATACCCCAATACACATGCAAGGAAAATTTGTTTTTTGTACTGAGCCATGTGCTGCCCATTTAGGCTGCATACATTGCAGGGCAGAGACCTTTCCTTTTGCCCAGTTTAGGAGCATCTAGGACTTTAGTCTTGCTGTACTCTGTGTTCCTCAGTAGGGCAAGGACCACCAGCTGCTGAAACAGCCGATGCTCAGGGCACACTAAAGTCCTCAGTTGATCAAACCAGGTCATTCTGTCCTGGGGCATGTGGCCAAAGGGGAATCTCTGCCTCACAAATTTGGATTGACAACCATTTCTGCAGGATGGGGGAGGACAGCAGTGTCTCTTAAAGTTTTGGTAGCATCCATGTCACAGTGCTGCCTAAAATCCTGCATCTGGACATTTCAGTTATACAGACAGATCAGACATTGCTCAGCGATGTGGCTGTTCACTTCTGAAGTTTTCTATGGACTTCCTGCTGATTGAAATATCCCTCCACTACTTCCCTCCAAGGAAGTACCATAGCATCTGTCTAACATTGTTTCTGCTTATGAATTCCCTACTGGTACTTCTGTTTCATTTTCTCTAACCCATGCAAGTACTGAAGTTAATGCTTGGGAAAGTCTCACCACACTACCTTTGGCTCTTTCTACAATAATGGATATGTCAGATTCAATTATCTGAGCTTCTTTTTATCTAGAAATATGCTTGCTATTTTCATGTTTATTTATTTCTGTGGTAGCAGTGTCCTTTAAAAAGCAGTACTGTTGCAGCCATAACAGTCTAAAGACACTTCAGGGAAAGAGACTTTTGTGAGAACAACCAGTGTAAATGGCAAAAACAAATGAGCTTTCAGGTACAAAAAGTGTCAATTTAACCTTACTTTAAGAGCCCCTTCCTCTATCATGTTTGTTTCAGATTCTCATTGCTTTTCCTGTGACCGTTATTAGATAATAACCATCACTTTTCTGGAACTCCTTTTCTAGTTCCCAGAATCTGGATATCATCATGCAATTATAAAATACAGCTGAGGAAATCAAGGCACAGAAAGGGCAGGTGATTTGCCTGTGTGGGTGGTTGAGTTAGTCACATAACTCAACAGCACATGTCTTCGTGTGCTGCATTTTAACTATGGAAGAAGCATCATTCCCTTTCCCCAGAATGCATCCTGGCTTTAGATTAGTCCTTCTTGAGAAAGCTTCTCAGTTATGCTATCAGAATATTTGGGGCATATCACAAACTTTCTATAAATTAGCATGATGTGCCCTGATCCAATCCAGCTGTGGAGTTGTGATTTGTCATGAGTCCCAAAAGTACAAAGAAATTGCAGGGAAGGGGTGGTGGTAGAGGGGGTGTTCTGTTTTCCTCCAGGGAACAAGCTGTGCAAATGTGCTGTATTTAACACAAGGAAAGGAGCTCTTTAAGAAGAAGCTGTAGCTGGGTGGGAAGTCAATCCCTTCTAATGTTTCTAGTCTGAAGGTAAATGTGGGCATAAATATATTTTTATGTCTGTGATTTTTTTTCTGTGCTGCTAGCGGGGTATACCAGGTCTGAGCTATATCTGTGCTCCTGCTGCCAATAGTCCTCAGGAAATCTCTCTTAGAAGTGATTGCTCCAGCTGGCTGGAATAAGCCTTCAGGTGCCATCACTCCCATCACTGTTCTTTAAACTGATGGGTAACTGTAGTTAGAAACATGGAAGGGAATCAGCCTGTACAGTACGGCTGTGTGCTGTGATGGGAACCTCTCATGCAGTCCTAGGGCATTGCATACTGCTGTCTGCCTCTGCAGTGTTGCAAACTCTTATGCTCAAATGAAGAGGGTTGTCTGTTTTCATGAGTTTATGACTACTTCAGCTTAACTCACTGGAAAAGCGTGCTACAATAGTAATTTCAAAAGACTCTCTGCAGCCCAGCTCCCACATTGCTCTTCAAGAGCTTGAGGGGCAGGGGGAGAAGCTAATTTAACTGTAGGCCTTTAACTCAAGTACCTCAGTTAGGATTTTCATCCCCCAGACTGCCCTAAATTCATGGGTTTCTGCTTATGTCCCTTCCTGCAGAAACTTTTTTCTCCCTTTGTGTGCTCAGAGCTTTAGAAGGTTGTTTCAAGAAGATTCCCCAGTACCTTTGTGTTGAGCCACTTCCATTTCCACCAGGCACTGAAAAGGTTTCCAGACTCCTGCAGCCCAGCTTGGCATATGCCAGGCCACACTTGGCTGTCAGCTCCTTACATGGTGAATGCTTCTGAGATGTGAGCAGAGCACAGAGGGTGAAGCTGCTGCACCTTGACAGGGTGCTAGGCTGTCCTACAACAACTGCTTTTCATGCAGGTAGGGACAGAAGGGCTGTACTGAAAAGCCAAGGTCCATATGGATGCATTGAGATGGATGTATTCTCTTGCTGTTATATCTGCCCTGTTCCACCTCAGTGGTGTGACACACCAGCCTCTGAAACTGGAATTAGCTCATGCTATCCCAAGGAGAGCTTGGTGCCTAATATTTTAGATTATAGCAGATGTTGCACATAATATAATAACTCTCACAAAGGGAGGCAGAGATGCAGAATGAGACCTACCAGATAGCTAATAAAAGGCCTCATGAAGAACAAAAAAAGCTGCCAGTGATTGCAGAGATATGCTGCCCCCAGGAAATTAAAAACATGAATGCCCTGGCATATGCAATAAACATCTCCTTTGTGTCCATGTACAAGTACTGAAACCTCTGGACTATTAAGAAATTGAAAAGACGCTTTTAAGTCTTCCCCATACACTTCAGCTGCTTGCAAATGGTAGTAAAGAAAATGAAGTAGATCAGCCTGACTGCTGTGCAACTTTATTTACCAGAGAACCCACCTTCAGGATAAACACACGCGTCAATGCACGCACCTGTGAGGGGCTGCCAGGCAGCTGCCGCTAGCTGAAGGGAAGAGGCGCCAGGCTACAGCTGTAACGGGAATGTAGAATGGGAACAGTGTGCTCTCCATCTCTTTCCTGGGCATTTATCTGTCCAACGTCAGCCGGAGATTTGGGACCCCCAGGGAGCCGGCGTGGGTCGGATCCTGCGCTTGTTTGCAGGCGAGGCCCATCCTGTCTACGCAGACCACCCCCCCTCCGGGGGAAAAATATGCAATATATACATATGGAGACAATTTTTCTACCCCCCCTTCCCAGAGTTTGCCGTTCCCCGCCCTCCGCGGCGCGGGGAGCGCACCTGCGCGGCGGGCGGCCCGGGGCTGTGCGCAGGCGGGGGCGGGCAGCGCTCCCCCGCCCGGCCCCGGCCCCG